>JAUNZM010001951.1:0-23768 GCA_033459285.1 Clamator glandarius | reverse complement strand
CTTCTAGAAGACCCCAGACCCTTCTAGAGGCCACCAGAGCCCATCTAAAAGACCCCAGACCCTTCTAGAGCCCCCCAGGACCCTTCTGAAAGCCCCCAGAACCTTCTAGAGCCCCCCAGGACCCTTCTAAAAGCCCCCAGAACCTTCTAGAGCCACCTAGGCCCCTTTTAAAAGCTCCCAGACCCTTCTAGAGCCCCCCAGGACCCATCTAAAAGCCCCCAGACCCTTCTAGAGGCCCCCAAGACCCTTCGAAATGCCCCCAGACCCCTCTAGAGGTCCCCAGGACCCTTCTAAAAGCCCCCAGACCTTCTAGAGCACCCCAGGACCCTTCTGAAAGCCCCCAGACCCTTCTAGAGCCCCCCAGGACCCATCTAAAAGCCCCAGACCCTTCTAGATGCCCACCAGGACCCATCTAAAAGCTCCCAGACTCTTCTAGAGCCCCCCAGGACCCTTCTAAAAGCCCCCAGACCCTTCGAGAATCCCCCAGGACCCTTCTAAAATCCCCCAGACCCTTCTAGACCCCCCCAGGACCCGTCTAAAAGACCCCAGACCCCTCTAGAGCCCCCTCGGACCTTTCTGAAAGCCCCCAGACCCCTCTAGAGCCACCCAGGACCCTTCTAAAAGCACCCAGACCCTCCTAGAAGCCTCCAGGACCCTTCTAAAAGCCCCCAGACCCTTCTAGAGCCCCCCAGGACCCTTCTAAAAGCCCCCAGACCCTTCGAGAGCCCCCCAGGACCCTTCTAAAAGACCTCAGACCATTCTAGAGGCCCCCAGGACCCTTCTAAAAGCACCCAGACCCTTCTAGATGCCCCCAGGAACCTCCTAAAAGCACCCAGACCCTTCTAGAGCCCCCCAGGACCCTTCTAAAAGCCCCCAGACCCTTCTAGAGCCACCCAGCACCCTTCTAAAAGCCCCCAGATCCTTCTAGAGCCCCCCAGGACCCTTCCAAAAGCCCCCAGACCCTTCTAGAGCCCCTCAGGACTTTCTCAAATCCCACAGACCCTTCTAGAGCCCCCAAGGTCCCATCTAAAAGCCCCCAGACACTTCTAGAGACCCCCAGCACCATTCTAAAAGCCCCCAGACCCTTCTAGAGCCCACCAGGACCCTTCTAAAAGCCCCCAGACAATTCTAGAGCCCCCCAGGACCCATGTGAAAGCCCCCAGACCCTTCTAGAGCCCCCCAAGACCCTTCTAAAAGCCCCCAGATCCTTCTAGAGACCCCCAGGAACCATCTAAAAGCCCCCAGACTCTTCTAGAGCCCACCAGGACCGGTCCAAAAGCCCCCAGACCATTCTAGAGCCCCCAGGACCCTTCTAAAAGCCCCCAGACCCTTCTAGAGCCCCCCAGGACCCTTCTAAAAGATCCCCAGACTCTTCTAGAATCCCCCAGGACCCATCTAAAAGACCCCGACTCTTCTGGAGCCCCCCAGGACCCTTCTAAAAGCCCTCAGACCCTTCTAGAGGCGCCCAGGACCCTTCTAAAAGACCCCAGACCTTTCTAGAGTCCCCCAGGACCTTTCTCAAAGCCCCCAGACCCTTCTAGAGCCCGCCAGGACCCTTCTAAAAGCCCCCAGACCCTTCTAGAGCCCCCCAGGACCCTTCTAAAAGCCCCCAGACCCTTCTAGAGCCTCCCAGGACCCTTCTAAAAGCCCCTAGACCCTTCTAGAGCCTCCCAGGACCATTCTAAATGCCCCCAGACACTTCTAGAGCCCCCCAGGACCCTTCTAGAAGCCCCCAGACCCTTCTAGAGGCCCCCCAGGACCCTTCTGAAAGCACCCAGACCCTTCTAGACCACCCCAGGACCCTTCTAAAAGTCCCCAGGACCCATCTAAAAGCCCCCAGACCCTTCTAGAGTTCCCCAGGACCATTCTAAAAGCACCCAGACCCTTCTAGAGCCACCCAGGACCCTTCTAAAAGCCCCCAGACCCTTCTAGAGCCCCCCAGAACCCTTCTATAAGACCCCAGACCCTTCTAGAGGCCACCAGAGCCCATCTAAAAGACCCCAGACCCTTCTAGAGCCCCCCAGGACCCTTCTGAAAGCCCCCAGAACCTTCTAGAGCCCCCCAGGACCCTTCTAAAAGCCCCCAGACCCTTCTAGAGCCACCTAGGCCCCTTTTAAAAGCTCCCAGACCCTTCTAGAGCCCCCCAGGACCCATCTAAAAGCCCCCAGACCCTTCTAGAGGCCCCCAAGACCGTTCGAAATGCCCCCAGACCCCTCTAGAGGTCCCCAGGACCCTTCTAAAAGCCCCCAGACCTTCTAGAGCCCCCCAGGACCCTTCTGAAAGCCCCCAGACCCTTCTAGAGGCCCCCAGGACCCTTCTAAAAGCCCCCAAACCATTCTAGAGCCTCCCAGGGCCATTCTAAATGCCCCCAGACACTTCTAGAGCCCCCTAGGACCCTTCTAAAAGCCCCCAGACCCTTCTAGAGCACCCCAGGACCCTTCTGAAAGCCCCCAGACCCTTCTAGAGCCACATAGGTCCCTTCTAAAAGCCCCCAGACCCTTCTAGAGCACCCCAGGACCCATCTAAAAGCCCCCAGACCCTTCTACAGGCCACCAGGGCCCTTCTAAAAGCCCTCAGACCCTTCTAGAGTCCCCCAGGACCCTTCTAAAAGACACCAGACCCTTCTAGAGCTCCCCAAGACCCTTCTAAAAGCACCCAGATCCTTCTAGAGACCTCCAGGACGATTCTAAAGGCCCCCAGACCCTTCTAGAGCCACCTAGGACCCTTCTAAAAGCCCCCAGACCCTTCTAGAGCCACTAACGACCCTTCTAAAAGCACCCAGACCCTTCTAGAGCCCCCCAGGACCCTTCTAATAGCCCCCAGGACCCATCTAAAAGCCCCCAGACCCTTCTAGAGGTCCCCAGGACCCTTGTGAAAGCCCCCAGACCCTTCTAGAGCCCCCCAGGACCCTTCTATAAGCCCCCAGACCATTCTAGAGGCCACCAGAGCCCTTCTAAAAGCCCCCAGACCCTTCTAGAGCCCCCCAGGACGCTTCTATAAGCACCCAGACCCTTTTAGAGGCCACCAGAGCCGTTTTAAAAGTCCCCAGACCCTTCTAGAGCCCCCCAGGACCCTTCTAAAAGCCCCCAGACCCTTCTAGAGCCCCCCAGGACCCTTCTAAAAGCCCCCAGACCCTTCTAGAGCCCCCCAGGACACTTCTAAAATCCCCTAGACCCTTCTAGAGCCCCCCAGCACCCTTCTAAAAGCCCCCAGACCCTTCTAGAGCCCCCCAGGACCATTCTAAAAGCCTCCAGACCCTTCTAGAGCCCCCCAGGACCCTTCTAAAATCCCCTAGACCCTTCTAGAGCCCCCCAGGACTCTTCTGAAAGCCCCCAGACCCTTCTAGAGCCCCCCAGGCCACTTCTAAAAGCCCCCAGACCCTTCTAGAGCCCCCCAGGACCCTTCTAAAAAACCCAAGACCCTTCTAGAGACCCCCAGGACCCTTCTAAAAGCACCCAGACCCTTCTAGAGGCCCCCAGGACCCTTGTAAAAGCCCCCAGACCCTTCTAGAGCCCCCCCGGACCCTTCTGAAAGCCCCCAGACCCCTCTAGAGCCCCCCAGGACCCTTCTAAAAGCCCCCAGACCCGTCTAGAGCCCACCAGGATCCTTCTGAAAGCCCCCAGACCCTTCTAGAGCCCCCCAGGACCCTTCTAAAAGCCCCCAGACCCTCCTAGAAGCCTCCAGGACCCTTCTAAAAGCCCCCAGACCCTTCTAGAGCCCCCCAGGACCTTTCTCAATGCCCCCAGACCCTTCTAGAGCCCCCCAGGACCCTTCAGAAAGACCCCAGACCCTTCTAGAGCCCCCCAGGACCCTTCTAAAATCACCTAGACCCTTCTAGAGGTCCCCAGGACCCTTCTAAAAGACCCCAGACCCTTCTAGAGCCCCCCAGGACCCTTCTGAAAGCCCCCAGACCCTTCTAGAGGCCCCCAGGACCCTTCTAACAGCCCCCAGACCCTTCTAGAGCCCCCTAGGACATTTCTAAAAGCCACCAGACCCTTCCAGAGGCCCCCAGCAGCCTTCTAAAAGCCCCCAGACCCTTCTAGAGGCCCCCAGGACCCTTCTGAAAGCCCCCAGACCCTTCTAGAGCCCCCCAGGACCCTTCTAAAAGCCCCCAGACCCTTCGAGAGCCCATCAGGTCCCATCTAAAAGCCCCCAGACTCTTCTAGAGGCCCAGAGGACCCTTCTAAATGCCCCCAGACCCTTCTACAGGTACGCAAGACCTTTCTCAAAGCACCCAGACCCTTCTAGACCCCCCCAGGACCCTTCTAAAAGCCCCCAGATTCTTCTAGAGCCCCCCAGGACCGTTCCAAAAGCAACCAAACCCTTCTAGAGCCCCCCAGGACCCTTCTAAAAGCACCCAGACCCTTCTAGAGACCCCCAGGACCCTTGTCAAAGCCCCCAGACCCTTCTAGAGCCCCCCAGGACCCTTCTAAAAGCCCCCAGACTCTTCTAGAGCCC
Source organism: Clamator glandarius (assembly GCA_033459285.1). Taxonomy (NCBI): domain Eukaryota; kingdom Metazoa; phylum Chordata; class Aves; order Cuculiformes; family Cuculidae; genus Clamator; species Clamator glandarius. The sequence goes on along the minus strand of JAUNZM010001951.1, from coordinate 19,310 downwards.
CCCAGGACCCTTCTGAAAGCACCCAGACTCTTCTAGAGCCCCCCAGGACCCTTCTAAAAGCCCTCAGACCCTTTTAGAGGCCCCCAGGACCCTTCTAAAAGACCCCAGACCCTTCTAGAGCCCCCCAAGACACTTCTAAAAGCCCCCAGACCCTTCTAGAGCCACTAAAGACCCTTCTAAAAGCACCCAGACCCTTCTAGAGCCCCCCAGGACCCTTCTAATAGCCCCCAGGACCCATCTAAAAGCCCCCAGACCCTTCTAGATGTCCCCAGGACCCTTGTGAAAGCCCCCAGACCCTTCTAGAGCCCCCCAGGACCCTTCTAAAAGCCCCCAGACCCTTCTAGAGCCCCCCAGAACCCTTCTATAAGGCCCCAGACCCTTCTTGAGACCCCCCGGACCCTTCTAGAGAGCCCCCGGACCCTTCTAAAAGACCCCAGACCCTTCTAGAGCCCCCCAGTACCCTTCTATAAGCCCCCAGACCATTCTAGAGGCCACCAGAGCGCTTCTAAAAGCCCCCAGACCCTTGTAGAGCCCCCCAGGACGCTTCTATAAGCACCCAGACCCTTTTAGAGGCCACCAGAGCCGTTCTAAAAGTCACCAGACCCTTCTAGAGCCCCCCAGGACCTTTCTAAAAGACCCCAGACCCTTCTAGAGCCCCCCAGGACCCTTCTAAAAGCCCCCAGACCATTCTAGAGCCCCCCAGGACACTTCTAAAATCCCCTAGACCCTTCTAGAGCCCCCCAGCACCCTTCTAAAAGCCCCCAGACCCTTCTAGAGCCCCCCAGCACCCTTCTAAAAGCTCCCAGACCCTTCTAGAGCCCCCCAGGACCCTTCTAAAATCCCCTAGACCCTTCTAGAGCCCCCCAGGACCCTTCTAAAAACCCCCAGACCCTTCTAGAGCCCCCCAGGACCCTTCTAAAAGACCCCAGACCCTTCTAGAGCCCCGCCGGACCCTTCTGAAAGCCCCCAGACCCTTCTAGAGCCCCCCAGGACCCTTCTAAAAGCCCCCAGACCCTTCTAGAGCCCCCCAGGACCCTTCTAAAAAACCCCAGAACCTTCTGGAGCCCCCCAGGCCCGTTCCAAAAGCCCCCAGACCCTTCTAGTGCCACCCAGGACCCTTATAAAAGCACCCAGACCCTTCTAGAGACCCCCAGGACCCTTGTCAAAGCCCCCAGACCCTTCTAGAGCCCCCCAGGACCCTTCTGAAAGCCCCCAGACTCTTCTAGAGCCCCCCAGGACCCTTCTGAAAGCACCCAGACTCTTCTAGAGCCCCCCAGGACCCTTCTAAAAGCCCTCAACCCCTTTAGAGGCCCCCAGGACCCTTCTAAAAGACCCCAGACCCTTCTAGAGCCCCCCAAGACCCTTCTAAAAGCCCCCAGATCCTTCTAGAGACATCCAGGACGCTTCTAAATGCCCCTAGACCCTTCTAGAGCCACCTAGGACCCTTCTAAAAGCCCCCAGACCATTCTAGAGGCCCCCCAGGACCCTTCTAAAAGCCCCCAGACCCTTGTAGAACCACTAAAGACCCTTCTAAAAGCACCCAGACCCTTCTAGACCCCCCCATTACCCTTCTAAAAGTCCCCAGGACCCATCTAAAAGCCCCCAGACCATTCTAGAGTTACCCAGCACCATTCAAAAAGCACCCAGACCCTTCTAGAGCCCCCCAGGACCCTTCTAAAAGCCCCCAGACCCTTCTAGAGCCCCCCAGGACCCTTCTGAAAGCCCCCAGACCCTTCTAGAGACCCCCAGGACCCTTCTAAAAGCACCCAGACCCTTCTAGAGGCCCCCAGGACCCTTGTAAAAGCACCCAGACCCTTCTAGAGCCCCCCCGGACCCTTCTGAAAGCCCCCAGACCCCTCTAGAGCCCCCCAGGACCCTTCTAAAAGCACCCAGAACCGTCTAGAGCCCACCAGGATCCTTCTGAAAGCACCCAGACCCTTCTAGAGCCCCCCAGGACCCTTCTAAAAGCCCCCAGACCCTCCTAGAAGCCTCCAGGACCCTTCTAAAAGCCCCCAGACCCTTCTAGAGCCCCCCAGGACCTTTCTCAATGCCCCCAGACCCTTCTAGAGCCCCCCAGGACCCTTCAGAAAGACCCCAGACCCTTCTAGAGCCCCCCAGGACCCTTCTAAAATCCCCTAGACCCTTCTAGAGGTCCCCAGGACCCTTCTAAAAGCCCCCAGACCCTTCTAGAGATCCCCAGGACCCTTCTGAAAGCCCCCAGACCCTTCTAGAGGCCCCCAGGACCCTTCTAAAAGCCCCCAGACCCTTCTAGAGCCCCCTAGGACATTTCTAAAAGCCACCAGACCCTTCTAGAGGCCCCCAGCACCCTTCTAAAAGCCCTCACACCCTTCTAGAGGCCCCCAGGACCCTTCTGAAAGCCCCCAGACCCTTCTAGAGCCCCCCAGGACTCTTCTAAAAGCCCCCAGACCCTTCGAGAGCCCACCAGGTCCCATCTAAAAGCCCCCAGACCCTTCTAGAGGCCCAGAGGACCCTTCTAAAAGCCCCCAGACCCTTCTACAGGTACGCAAGACCTTTCTCAAAGCACCCAGACCCTTCTAGAGCCCCCCAGGACCCTTCTAAAAGCCCTCAGATTCTTCTAGAGCCAACCAGGACCGTTCCAAAAGCAACCAAACCCTTCTAGAGCCCCCCAGGACCCTTCTAAAAGCACCCAGACCCTTCTAGAGACCCCCAGGACCCTTGTCAAAGCCCCCAGACCCTTCTAGAGCCCCCGAGGACCCTTCTAAAAGCCCCCAGACTCTTCTAGAGCCCCCCAGGACCCTTCTGAAAGCACCCAGACTCTTCTAGAGCCCCCCAGGACCCTTCTAAAAGCCCTCAGACCCTTTTAGATGCCCCCAGGACCGTTCTAAAAGACCCCAGACCCTTCTAGAGCCCCCCAAGACCCTTCTAAAAGCCCCCAGACCCTTCTAGAGCCACCTAGGACCCTTCTAAAAGCCCCCAGACCCTTCTAGAGCCACTAAAGACCCTTCTAAAAGCACCCAGACCCTTCTAGAGCCCCCCAGGACCCTTCTAATAGCCCCCAGGACCCATCTAAAAGCCCCCAGACCCTTCTAGAGGTCCCCAGGACCCTTGTGAAAGCCCCCAGACCCTTCTAGAGCCCCCCAGAACCCTTCTATAAGCCCCCAGACCCTTCTAGAGACCCCCCGGACCCTTCTAGAGAGCCCCCGGACCCTTCTAAAAGACCCCAGACCCTTCTAGAGCCCCCCAGTACCCTTCTATAAGCCCCCAGACCATTCTAGAGGCCACCAGAGCGCTTCTAAAAGCCCCCAGACCCTTGTAGAGCCCCCCAGGACGCTTCTATAAGCACCCAGACCCTTTCAGAGGCCACCAGAGCCGTTCTAAAAGTCCCCAGACCCTTCTAGAGCCCCTCAGGACCCTTCTAAAAGCCCCCAGACGCTTCTAGAGCCCACCAGGACCCTTCTAAAAGCCCCCAGACCCTTCTAGAGGCCCCCAGGACCCTTCTGAAAACCCCCAGACCCTTCTAGATGTCCCCAGGACCCTTCTAAATGACCCCAGACCCTTCTAGAGACCCCCAGGTCCATTCCAAAAGCCCCCAGACCCTTCTAGAGCGCCCCAGGACCCTTCTGAAAGCCCCCAGACCCTTCTAGAGCTACCCAGGACCCTTCTAAAAGCCACTAGACCCTTCTAGAGCCCCCCAGGACCCTTCTGAAAGCCCCCAGACCCTTCTAGAGGCCCCCAGGACCCTTCTAAAAATCCCCAGATCATTCTAGAGCAACCCAGGACCCTTCTAAAAGACCCCAGACCATTCTAGAGTTCCCCAGGGCCATTCTAAATGCCCCCAGACCCTTCTAGAGCCTCCCAGACCCTTCTAAAAGCCCTCAGACCCTTCTAGAGGCCCCCAGGACCCTTCTAAAAGCCCCCAGACCCTTCTAGAGGTCCCCAAGACCTTTCTCAAAGCCCCCAGACCCTTCTAGAGCCCCCCAGGACCCTTCTAAAAGCCCCCAGACCCTTCTAGAGCCCCCCAGGACCCTTGTGAAAGGCCCCAGACCCTTCTAGAGCCCCCCAGCACCCGTCTAAAAGCCCCCAGACCCTTCTAGAGGCCACCAGGGCCGTTCTAAAACCCCCAGACCCTTCTAGAATCCCCCAGGACCCTTCTAAAATCCCCCAGACCCTTCTAGACCCCCCCAGGACCCGTCTAAAAGACCCCAGACCCCTCTAGAGCCCCCTCGGACCTTTCTGAAAGAACCCAGAGCCCTCTAGAGCCACCCAGGACCCTTCTAAAAGCCCCCAGACCCTCCTAGAAGCCTCCAGGACCCTTCTAAAAGCCCCCAGACCCTTCTAGAGCCCCCCAGGACCCTTCTAAAAGCCCTCAGACCATTCTAGAGGCCCCCAGGACCCTTCTAAAAGCACCCAGACCCTTCTAGATGCCCCCAGGAACCTCCTAAAAGCACCCAGACCCTTCTAGAGCCCCCCAGGACCCTTCTAAAAGCCCCCAGACCCTTCTAGAGCCACCCAGCACCCTTCTAAAAGCCCCCAGACCCTTCTAGAGCCCCTCAGGACTTTCTCAAATCCCACAGACCCTTCTAGAGCCCCCAAGGTCCCATCTAAAAGCCCCCAGACACTTCTAGAGACCCCCAGCACCATTCTAAAAGCCCCCAGACCCTTCTAGAGCCCACCAGGACCCTTCTAAAAGCCCCCAGACAATTCTAGAGCCCCCCAGGACCCATGTGAAAGACCCCAGACCCTTCTAGAGCCCCCCAAGACCCTTCTAAAAGCCCCCAGATCCTTCTAGAGACCCCCAGGACCCATCTAAAAGCCATCAGACTCTTCTAGAGCCCACCAGGACCGGTCCAAAAGCCCCCAGACCATTCTAGAGCCCCCCAGGACCATTCTAAAAGCCCCCAGACCCTTCTAGAGCCCCCCAGGACCCTTCTAAAAGCCCCCAGACCCTTATAGAATCCCCCAGGACCCATCTAAAAGCCCCCGACTCTTCTGGAGCCCCCCAGGACCCTTCTAAAAGCCCTCAGACCATTCTAGAGGCCCCCAGGACCCTTCTAAAAGACCCCAGACCTTTCTAGAATCCCCCAGGACCTTTCTCAAAGCCCCCAGACCCTTCTAGAGCCTCCCAGGACCCTTCTAAAAGCCCCCAGACCCTTCTAGAGCCCCCCAGGACCCTTCTAAAAGCCCCCAGACCCTTCTAGAGCCTCCCAGGACCCTTCTAAAAGCCCCTAGACCATTCTAGAGCCTCCCAGGACCATTCTAAATGCCCCCAGACACTTCTAGTGCCCCCCAGGACCCTTCTAAAAGCCCCCAGACCCTTCTAGAGGCCCCCCAGGACCCTTCTGAAAGCACCCAGACCCTTCTAGACCACCCCAGGACCCTTCTAAAAGTCCCCAGGACCCATCTAAAAGCCCCCAGACCCTTCTAGAGTTCCCCAGGAACCATTCTAAAAGCACCCAGACCCTTCTAGAGCCACCCAGACCCTTCTAAAAGCCCTCAGACCCTTCTAGAGGCCCCCAGGACCCTTCTAAAAGCCACTAGACCCTTCTAGAGCCCCCCAGGACCCTTCTGAAAGCCCCCAGACCCTTCTAGAGGGCCCCAGGACCCTTCTAAAAATCCCCAGATCATTCTAGAGCAACCCAGGACCCTTCTAAAAGCCCCCAGACCATTCTAGAGTTCCCCAGGGCCATTCTAAATGCCCCCAGACCCTTCTAGAGCCTCCCAGACCCTTCTAAAAGCCCTCAGACCCTTCTAGAGGCCCCCAGGACCCTTCTAAAAGCCCCCAGACCCTTCTAGAGGTCCCCAAGACCTTTCTCAAAGACCCCAGACCCTTCTAGAGCCCCCCAGGACCCATCTAAAAGCTCCTAGACTCTTCTAGAGCCCACCAGGACCGATCCAAAATCCCCCAGACCCTTCTAGAGCCCCCTAGGACCCTTCTAAAAGCCCCCAGACCCTTCTAGAGCCCCCCAGGACCCTTCTAAAAGCCCCCAGATCCTTCTAGAGCCCCCCAGCACCCTTCTAAAATCCCCCAGACCCTTCTAGAGGCCACCAGGGCCCTTCTAAAACCCCCAGACCCTTCTAGAATCCCCCAGGACCCTTCTAAAATCCCCCAGACCCTTCTAGACCCCCCCAGGACCCGTCTAAAAGACCCCAGACCCCTCTAGAGCCCCCTCGGACCATTCTGAAAGCCCCCAGACCCCTCTAGAGCCACCCAGGACTTTCTCAAATCCCACAGACCCTTCTAGAGCCCCCAAGGTCCCATCTAAAAGCCCCCAGACACTTCTAGAGACCCCCAGCACCATTCTAAAAGCCCCCAGACCCTTCTAGAGCCCACCAGGACCCTTCTAAAAGCCCCCAGACAATTCTAGAGCCCCCCAGGACCCATGTGAAAGCCCCCAGACCCTTCTAGAGCCCCCCAAGACCCTTCTAAAAGCCCCCAGACCATTCTAGAGCCCCCCAGGACCATTCTAAAAGCCCTCAGACCCTTCTAGAGGCGCCCAGGACCCTTCTAAAAGACCCCAGACCTTTCTAGAGTCCCCCAGGACCTTTCTCAAAGCCCCCAGACCCTTCTAGAGCCCCCCAGGACCCTTCTAAAAGCCCCCAGACCCTTCTAGAGCCCCCCAGGACCCTTCTAAAAGCCCCCAGACCCTTCTAGAGCCCCCCAGGACCCTTCTAAAAGCCCCCAGACCCTTCTAGAGCCCCCCAGGACCCTTCTAAAAGCCCCCAGACCATTCTAGAGCCTCCCAGGACCATTCTAAATGCCCCCAGACACTTCTAGAGCCCCCCAGGACCCTTCTAAAAGCCCCCAGACCCTTCTAGAGGCCCCCCAGGACCCTTCTGAATGCACCCAGACCCTTCTAGACCACCCCAGGACCCTTCTAAAAGTCCCCAGGACCCATCTAAAAGCCCCCAGACCCTTCTAGAGTTCCCCAGGACCATTCTAAAAGCACCCAGACCCTTCTAGAGCCACCCAGGACCCTTCTAAAAGCCCCCAGACCCTTCTAGAGCCCCCCAGAACCCTTCTATAAGACCCCAGACCCTTCTAGAGGCCACCAGAGCCCATCTAAAAGACCCCAGACCCTTCTAGAGACCCCCAGGACCCTTCTGAAAGCCCCCAGAACCTTCTAGAGCCCCCCAGGACCCATCTAAAAGCCCCCAGACCCTTCTAGAGGCCCCCAAGACCCTTCGAAATGCCCCCAGACCCCTCTAGATATCCCCAGGACCCTTCTAAAAGCCCCCAGACCTTCTAGAGCACCCCAGGACCCATCTAAAAGCCCCCAGACCATTCTAGAGCCCCCCAGGACCCATCTAAAAGCCCCCAGACCCTTCTAGAGGAACCCAAGACCCTTCGAAATGCCCCCAGACCCTTCTAGAGCACCCCAGGACCCTTCTGAAAGCCCCCAGAACCTTCTAGAGCCCCCCAGGACCCTTCTAAAAGCCCCCAGACCCTTCTAGAGCCACCTAGGTCCCTTCTAAAAGCTCCCAGACCCTTCTAGAGCACCCCAGGACCCTTCTGAAAGCCCCCAGAACCTTCTAGAGCCCCCCAGGACCCTTCTAAAAGCCCCCAGACCCTTCTAGAGCCACCTAGGTCCCTTCTAAAAGCCCCCAGACCCTTCTACAGGCCACCAGGGCCCTTCTAAAAGCCCTCAGACAGTTCTAGAGTCCCCCAGGACCCTTCTAAAAGACACCAGACCCTTCTAGAGCTCCCCAAGACCCTTCTAAAAGCCCCCAGATCCTTCTAGAGACCTCCAGGACGATTCTAAAGGCCCCCAGACCCTTCTAGAGCCACCTAGGACCCTTCTAAAAGCCCCCAGACCCTTCTAGAGCCACTAACGACCCTTCTAAAAGCACCCAGACCCTTCTAGAGCCCCCCAGGACCCTTCTAATAGCCCCCCGGACCCATCTAAAAGCCCCCAGACCCTTCTAGAGGTCCCCAGGACCCTTGTGAAAGCCCCCAGACCCTTCTAGAGCCCCCCAGGACCCTTCTATAAGCCCCCAGACCCTTCTAGATGCCACCAGAGCCCTTCTAAAAGCCCCCAGACCCTTCTAGAGCCCCCCAGGACGCTTCTATAAGCACCCAGACCCTTTTAGAGGCCACCAGAGCCGTTCTAAAAGTCCCCAGACCCTTCTAGAGCCCCCCAGGACCCTTCTAAAAGCCCCCAGACCCTTCTAGAGCCCCCCAGGACCCTTCTAAAAGCTCCCAGACCCTTCTAGAGCCCCCCAGGACACTTCTAAAATCCCCTAGACCCTTCTAGAGCCCCCCAGCACCCTTCTAAAAGCCCCCAGACCCTTCTAGAGCCCCCCAGGACCATTCTAAAAGCCTCCAGACCCTTCTAGAGCCCCCCAGGACCCTTCTAAAATCCCCTAGACCCTTCTAGAGCCCCCCAGGACTCTTCTGAAAGCCCCCAGACCCTTCTAGAGCCCCCCAGGCCACTTCTAAAAGCCCCCAGACCCTTCTAGAGCCCCCCAGGACCCTTCTAAAAAACCCAAGACCCTTCTAGAGCCCCCCAGGACCCTTCTAAAAACCCCCAGACCCTTCTAGAGACCCCCAGGACCCTTCTAAAAGCACCCAGACCCTTCTAGAGGCCCCCAGGACCCTTCTAAAAGCACCCAGACCCTTCTAGAGCCCCCCATTACCCTTCTAATAGCCCCCAGGACCCATCTAAAAGCCCCCAGACCCTTCTAGAGCCCCCCAGGACCCTTCTAAAAGCCCCCAGACCCTTCTAGAGCCCCCCAGGACGCATCTATAAGCACCCAGACCCTTTTAGAGGCCACCAGAGCCGTTCTAAAAGTCCCCAGACCCTTCTAGAGCCCCCCAGGACCCTTCTAAAAGCCCCCAGACCCTTCTAGAGCCCCCCAGGACCCTTCTAAAAGCTCCCAGACCCTTCTAGAGCCCCCCAGGACACTTCTAAAATCCCCTAGACCCTTCTAGAGCCCCCCAGCACCCTTCTAAAAGCCCCCAGACCCTTCTAGAGCCCCCCAGCACCCTTCTAAAAGCCTCCAGACCCTTCTAGAGCCCCCCAGGACCCTTCTAAAATCCCCTAGACCCTTCTAGAGCCCCCCAGGACTCTTCTGAAAGCCCCCAGACCCTTCTAGAGCCCCCCAGGACCCTTCTAAAAGCCCCCAGACCCTTCTAGAGCCCCACAGGACCCTTCTAAAAAACCCAAGACCCTTCTAGAGCCCCCCAGGACCCTTCTAAAAACCCCCAGACCCTTCTAGAGACCCCCAGGACCCTTCTAAAAGCCCCCAGACCCTTCTAGAGGCTCCCAGGACCCTTGTAAAAGCCCCTAGACCCTTCTAGAGCCCCCCAGGACTCTTCTGAAAGCCCCCAGACCCTTCTAGAGCCCCCCAGGCCACTTCTAAAAGCCCCCAGACCCTTCTAGAGCCCCCCAGGACCCTTCTAAAAAACCCAAGACCCTTCTAGAGCCCCCCAGGACCCTTCTAAAAACCCAAGACCCTTCTAGAGCCCCCCTGGACCCTTCTAAAAACCCCCAGACCCTTCTAGAGGCCCCCAGGACCCCTGTAAAAGCCCCCAGACCCTTCTAGAGCCCCCCCGGACCCTTCTGAAAGCCCCCAGACCCCTCTAGAGCCACCCAGGACCCTTCTAAAAGCCCCCAGACCCGTCTAGAGCCCACCAGGATTCTTCTGAAAGCCCCCAGACCCTTCTAGAGCCCCCCAGCAGCCTTCTAAAAGCCCCCAGACCCTTCTAGAGGCCCCCAGGACCCTTCTGGAAGCCCCCAGACCCTTCTAGAGCCCCCCAGGACCCTTCTAAAAGCCCCCAGACCCTTCGAGAGCCCACCAGGTCCCATCTAAAAGCCCCCAGACCCTTCTAGAGGCCCAGAGGACCCTTCTAAAAGCCCCCAGACCCTTCTACAGGTACGCAAGACCTTTCTCAAAGCACCCAGACCCTTCTAGAGCCCCCCAGGACCCTTCTAAAAGCCCCCAGATTCTACTAGAGCCCCCCAGGACCGTTCCAAAAGCAACCAAACACTTCTAGAGCCGCCCAGGACCCTTCTAAAAGCACCCAGACCCTTCTAGAGACCCCCAGGACCCTTGTCAAAGCCCCCAGACCCTTCTAGAGCCCCCCAGGACCCTTCTAAAAGCCCCCAGACTCTTCTAGAGCCCCCCAGGACCCTTCTGAAATCCCCCAGACCCGTCTAGAGCCCACCAGGATCCTTCTGAAAGCCCCCAGACCCTTCTAGAGCCCCCCAGGACCCTTCTAAAAGCCCCCAGACCCTCCTAGAAGCCTCCAGGACCCTTCTAAAAGCCCCCAGACCCTTCTAGAGCCCCCCAGGACCTTTCTCAATGCCCCCAGACCCTTCTAGAGCCCCCCAGGACCCTTCTGAAAGACCCCAGACCCTTCTAGAGCCCCCCAGGACCCTTCTAAAATCCCCTAGACCCTTCTAGAGGTCCCCAGGACCCTTCTAAAAGCCCCCAGACCCTTCTAGAGCCCCCCAGGACCCTTCTGAAAGCCCCCAGACCCTTCTAGAGGCCCCCAGGACCCTTCTAAAAGCCCCCAGACCCTTCTAGAGCCCCCTAGGACATTTCTAAAAGCCACCAGACCCTTCTAGAGGCCCCCAGCAGCCTTCTAAAAGCCCCCAGACCCTTCTAGAGGCCCCCAGGACCCTTCTGAAAGCCCCCAGACCCTTCTAGAGCCCCCCAGGACCCTTCTAAAAGCCCCCAGACCCTTCGAGAGCCCACCAGGTCCCATCTAAAAGCCCCCAGACCCTTCTAGAGGCCCAGAGGACCCTTCTAAAAGCCCCCAGACCCTTCTACAGGTACGCAAGACCTTTCTCAAAGCACCCAGACCCTTCTAGAGCCCCCCAGGACCCTTCTAAAAGCCCCCAGATTCTTCTAGAGCCCCCCAGCACCGTTCCAAAAGCAACCAAACCCTTCTAGAGCCCCCCAGGACCCTTCTAAAAGCACCCAGACCCTTCTAGAGACCCCCAGGACCCTTGTCAAAGCCCCCAGACCCTTCTAGAGCCCCCCAGGACCCTTCTAAAAGCCCCCAGACTCTTCTAGAGCCCCCCAGGACCCTTCTGAAAGCACCCAGACTCTTCTAGAGCCCCCCAGGACCCTTCTAAAAGCCCTCAGACCCTTTTAGAGGCCCCCAGGACCCTTCTAAAAGACCCCAGACCCTTCTAGAGCCCCCCAAGACCCTTCTAAAAGCCCCCAGACCCTTCTAGAGCCCCCCAGGACCTTTCTAAATGCCCCCAGACCCTTCTAGAGCCACTAAAGACCCTTCTAAAATCCCCCAGACCCTTCTAGAGCCACTAAAGACCCTTCTAAAAGCACCCAGACCCTTCTAGAGCCCCCCAGGACCCTTCTAATAGCCCCCAGGACCCATCTAAAAGCCCCCAGACCGTTCTAGAGGTCCCCAGGACCCTTGTGAAAGCCCCCAGACCCTTCTAGAGCCCCCCAGGACCCTTCTAAAAGCCCCCAGACCCTTCTAGAGCCCCCCAGAACCCTTCTATAAGCCCCCAGACCCTTCTAGAGACCCCCCGGACCCTTCTAGAGAGCCCCCGGACCCTTCTAAAAGCCCCCAGACCCTTCTAGAGCCCCCCAGGACCCTTCTATAAGCCCCCAGACCATTCTAGAGGCCACCAGAACGCTTCTAAAAGCCCCCAGACCCTTGTAGAGCCCCCCAGGACGCTTCTATAAGCACCCAGACCCTTTTAGAGGCCACCAGAGCCGTTCTAAAAGTCACCAGACCCTTCTAGAGCCCCCCAGGACCCTTCTAAAAGCCCCCAGACCCTTCTAGAGCCCCCCAGGACCCTTCTAAAAGCCCCCAGACCCTTCTAGAGCCCCCCAGGACCCTTCTAAAAGCCCCCAGACCCTTCTAGAGCCCCCCAGGACACTTCTAAAATCCCCTAGACCCTTCTAGAGCCCCCCAGCACCCTTCTAAAAGCCCCCAGACCCTTCTAGAGCCCCCCAGCACCCTTCTAAAAGCTCCCAGACCCTTCTAGAGCCCCCCAGGACCCTTCTAAAATCCCCTAGACCCTTCTAGAGCCCCCCAGGACCCTTCTAAAAACCCCCAGACCCTTCTAGAGCCTCCCAGGACCCTTCTAAAAGACCCCAGACCTTTCTAGAGCCCCGCCGGACCCTTCTGAAAGCCCCCAGACCCTTCTAGAGCCCCCCAGGACCCTTCTAAAAGCCCCCAGACCCTTCTAGAGCCCCCCAGGACCCTTCTAAAAAACCCCAGAACCTTCTGGAGCCACCCAGGCCCGTTCCAAAAGCCCCCAGACCCTTCTAGAGCCACCCAGGACCCTTATAAAAGCACCCAGACCCTTCTAGATACCCCCAGGACCCTTGTCAAAGCCCCCAGACCCTTCTAGAGCCCCCCAGGACCCTTCTAAAAGCCCCCAGACTCTTCTAGAGCCCCCCAGGACCCTTCTGAAAGCACCCAGACTCTTCTAGAGCCCCCCAGGACCCTTCTAAAAGCCCTCAACCCCTTTAGAGGCCCCCAGGACCCTTCTAAAAGACCCCAGACCCTTCTAGAGCCCCCCAAGACCCTTCTAAAAGCCCCCAGATCCTTCTAGAGACATCCAGGACGCTTCTAAATGCCCCCAGACCCTTCTAGAGCCACCTAGGACCCTTCTAAAAGCCCCCAGACCATTCTAGAGGCCCCCCAGGACCCTTCTAAAAGCACCCAGACCCTTGTAGAACCACTAAAGACCCTTCTAAAAGCACCCAGACCCTTCTAGACCCCCCCAGGACCCTTCTAAAAGTCCCCAGGACCCATCTAAAAGCCCCCAGACCATTCTAGAGTTACCCAGCACCATTCAAAAAGCACCCAGACCCTTCTAGAGCCCCCCAGGACCCTTCTAAAAGCCCCCAGACCCTTCTAGAGCCCCCCAGGACCCTTCTGAAAGCCCCCAGACCCTTCTAGAGCAACCTAGGACCCTTCTAAAAGTCCCCAGACCCTTCTAGAGCCACCTAGGACCCTTCTAAAAGCTCCCAGACCCTTATAGAGCCCCCCAGGACCCATCTAAATGCCCCCAGACCCTTCTAGAGGCCCCCAAGACCCTTCTAAAAGCCCCCAGACCCTTCTAGAGGTCCCCAGGACCCTTCTGAAAGCCCCCAGACCCATCTAGAGGCCCCCAGGACCCTTCTAAAAGCCCCCAGACCCTTCTAGAGGCCCCAGGACCCTTCTAAAAGCCCCCAGACCCTTCTAGAGCCATTAAAGACCCTTCTAAAAGCCCCCAGACCATTCTAGAGCCACTAAAGACCCTTCTAAAAGCACCCAGACCCTTCTAGAGCCACCCAGGACCCTTCTAATAGCACCCAGGACCCTTCTAAAAGCACCCAGACCCTTCTAGAGAACCCCAGGACCCTTGTCAAAGCCCCCAGACCCTTCTAGAGCCCCCCAGGACCCTTCTAAAAGCCCCCAGACTCTTCTAGAGCCCCCCAGGACCCTTCTGAAAGCACCCAGACTCTTCTAGAGCCCCCCAGGACCCTTCTAAAAGCCCTCAGACCCTTTTAGAGGCCCCCAGGACCCTTCTAAAAGACCCCAGACCCTTCTAGAGCCCCCCAAGACCCTTCTAAAAGCCCCCAGACCATTCTAGAGCCACCTAGGACCATTCTAAAAGCCCCCAGACCCTTCTAGAGCCACCTAGGACCCTTCTAAAATCACCCAGACCCTTCTAGAGCCACTAAAGACCCTTCTAAAAGCACCCAGACCCTTCTAGAGCCCCCCAGGACCCTTCTAATAGCCCCCAGGACCCATCTAAAAGCCCCCAGACCCTTCTAGAGGTCCCCAGGACCCTTGTGAAAGCCCCCAGACCCTTCTAGAGCCCCCCAGGACCCTTCTAAAAGCCCCCAGACCCTTCTAGAGCCCCCCAGGACCCTTCTATAAGCCCCCAGACCATTCTAGAGGCCACCAGAACGCTTCTAAAAGCCCCCAGACCCTTGTAGAGCCCCCCAGGACGCTTCTATAAGCACCCAGACCCTTTTAGAGGCCACCAGAGCCGTTCTAAAAGTCACCAGACCCTTCTAGAGCCCCCCAGGACCCTTCTAAAAGCCCCCAGACCCTTCTAGAGCCCCCCAGGACCCTTCTAAAAGCCCCCAGACCCTTCTAGAGCCCCCCAGGACCCTTCTAAAAGCCCCCAGACCCTTCTAGAGCCCCCCAGGACACTTCTAAAATCCCCTAGACCCTTCTAGAGCCCCCCAGCACCCTTCTAAAAGCCCCCAGACCCTTCTAGAGCCCCCCAGCACCCTTCTAAAAGCTCCCAGACCCTTCTAGAGCCCCCCAGGACCCTTCTAAAATCCCCTAGACCCTTCTAGAGCCCCCCAGGACCCTTCTAAAAACCCCCAGACCCTTCTAGAGCCTCCCAGGACCCTTCTAAAAGACCCCAGACCTTTCTAGAGCCCCGCCGGACCCTTCTGAAAGCCCCCAGACCCTTCTAGAGCCCCCCAGGACCCTTCTAAAAGCCCCCAGACCCTTCTAGAGCCCCCCAGGACCCTTCTAAAAAACCCCAGAACCTTCTGGAGCCACCCAGGCCCGTTCCAAAAGCCCCCAGACCCTTCTAGAGCCACCCAGGACCCTTATAAAAGCACCCAGACCCTTCTAGATACCCCCAGGACCCTTGTCAAAGACCCCAGACCCTTCTAGAGCCCCCCAGGACCCTTCTAAAAGCCCCCAGACTCTTCTAGAGCCCCCCAGGACCCTTCTGAAAGCACCCAGACTCTTCTAGAGCCCCCCAGGACCCTTCTAAAAGCCCTCAACCCCTTTAGAGGCCCCCAGGACCCTTCTAAAAGACCCCAGACCCTTCTAGAGCCCCCCAAGACCCTTCTAAAAGCCCCCAGATCCTTCTAGAGACATCCAGGACGCTTCTAAATGCCCCCAGACCCTTCTAGAGCCACCTAGGACCCTTCTAAAAGCCCCCAGACCATTCTAGAGGCCCCCCAGGACCCTTCTAAAAGCACCCAGACCCTTGTAGAACCACTAAAGACCCTTCTAAAAGCACCCAGACCCTTCTAGACCCCCCCAGGACCCTTCTAAAAGTCCCCAGGACCCATCTAAAAGCCCCCAGACCATTCTAGAGTTACCCAGCACCATTCAAAAAGCACCCAGACCCTTCTAGAGCCCCCCAGGACCCTTCTAAAAGCCCCCAGACCCTTCTAGAGCCCCCCAGGACCCTTCTGAAAGCCCCCAGACCCTTCTAGAGCAACCTAGGACCCTTCTAAAAGTCCCCAGACCCTTCTAGAGCCACCTAGGACCCTTCTAAAAGCTCCCAGACCCTTATAGAGCCCCCCAGGACCCATCTAAATGCCCCCAGACCCTTCTAGAGGCCCCCAAGACCCTTCTAAAAGCCCCCAGACCCTTCTAGAGGTCCCCAGGACCCTTCTGAAAGCCCCCAGACCCATCTAGAGGCCCCCAGGACCCTTCTAAAAGCCCCCAGACCCTTCTAGAGGCCCCAGGACCCTTCTAAAAGCCCCCAGACCCTTCTAGAGCCATTAAAGACCCTTCTAAAAGCCCCCAGACCATTCTAGAGCCACTAAAGACCCTTCTAAAAGCACCCAGACCCTTCTAGAGCCACCCAGGACCCTTCTAATAGCACCCAGGACCCATCTAAAAGACCCCAGACCCTTCTAGAGGTCCCCAGGACCCTTGTGAAAGCCCCCAGACCCTTCTAGAGCCCCCCAGGACCGTTCTAAAAGCCCCCAGGACCCATCTAAAATCCCCCAGACCCTTCTAGAAGTCCCCAGGACCCTTCAAAAAGCCCCCAGACCCTTCTAGAGCCTCCCAGGACCCATCTAAAAGTCCCCAGACCCTTCTAGAGCCCCCCAGGACCCTTCTAAAAGCACCCAGACCCTTCTAGAGCCCCCCAGCACCCTTCTAAAAGCCCCCAGACCCTTCTAGAGGCCACCAGGGCCCTTCTAAAAGCCCCCAGACCCTTCTAGAGTCCCCCAGGACCCTTCTAAAATCCCCCAGACCCTTCTAGAGCCCCCCAGAACCCGTCTAAAAGACCCCAGACCCCTCTAGAGCCCCCTCTTACCTTTCTGAAAGACCCCAGACCCCTCTAGAGCCACCCAGGACCCTTCTAAAAGCCCCCAGACCCTCCTAGAAGCCTCCAGGACCCTTCTAAAAGCCCCCAGACCCTTCTAGAGCCCCTCAGGACCCTTCTAAAAGCCCCCAGACCCTTCTAGAGCCCCCCAGGACCCTTCTAAAAGCCCTCAGACCATTCTAGAGGCCCCCAGGACCCTTCTAAAAGCACCCAGACCCTTCTAGATGCCCCCAGGAACCTCCTAAAAGCACCCAGACCCTTCTAGAGCCCCCCAGGACCCTTCTAAAAGCCCCCAGACCCTTCTAGAGCCCCTCAGGACTTTCTCAAATCCCACAGACCCTTCTAGAGCCCCCCAGGTCCCATCTAAAAGCCCCCAGAGACTTCTAGAGGCCCCCAGCACCCTTCTAAAAGCCCCCAGACCCTTCTAGAGCCCCCCAGGAGCCTTCTAAAAGCACCCAGACCCTTCTAGAGCCTCCCAAGACCCTTCTAAAAGCCCCCAGATCCTTCTAGAGACCCCCAGGACCCTTCTAAAAGCCCCCAGACCCTTCTAGAGCCCCCCAGGACCCTTCTGAAAGCCCCCAGACCCTTCTAGAGCAACCTAGGACCCTTCTAAAAGTCCCCAGACCCTTCTAGAGCCACCTAGGACCCTTCTAAAAGCTCCCAGACCCTTATAGAGCCCCCCAGGACCCATCTAAATGCCCCCAGACCCTTCTAGAGGCCCCCAAGACCCTTCTAAAAGCCCCCAGACCCTTCTAGAGGTCCCCAGGACCCTTCTGAAAGCCCCCAGACCCTTCTAGAGGCCCCCAGGACACTTCTAAAAGCCCCCAGACCCTTCTAGAGGCCCCAGGACCCTTCTAAAAGCCCCCAGACCCTTCTAGAGCCATTAAAGACCCTTCTAAAAGCCCCCAGACCATTCTAGAGCCACTAAAGACCCTTCTAAAAGCACCCAGACCCTTCTAGAGCCACCCAGGACCCTTCTAATAGCACCCAGGACCCATCTAAAAGACCCCAGACCCTTCTAGAGGTCCCCAGGACCCTTGTGAAAGCCCCCAGACCCTTCTAGAGCCCCCCAGGACCGTTCTAAAAGCCCCCAGGACCCATCTAAAATCCCCCAGACCCTTCTAGAAGTCCCCAGGAC
The DNA here is from genome assembly GCA_033459285.1 of Clamator glandarius. Lineage (NCBI taxonomy): Eukaryota > Metazoa > Chordata > Aves > Cuculiformes > Cuculidae > Clamator > Clamator glandarius. The sequence goes on along the minus strand of JAUNZM010001951.1, from coordinate 2,186 downwards.
CCTTCAAAAAGCCCCCAGACCCTTCTAGAGCCTCCCAGGACCCATCTAAAAGTCCCCAGACCCTTCTAGAGCCCCCCAGGACCCTTCTAAAAGCACCCAGACCCTTCTAGAGCCCCCCAGCACCCTTCTAAAAGCCCCCAGACCCTTCTAGAGGCCACCAGGGCCCTTCTAAAAGCCCCCAGACCCTTCTAGAGTCCCCCAGGACCCTTCTAAAATCCCCCAGACCCTTCTAGAGCCCCCCAGAACCCGTCTAAAAGACCCCAGACCCCTCTAGAGCCCCCTCTTACCTTTCTGAAAGACCCCAGACCCCTCTAGAGCCACCCAGGACCCTTCTAAAAGCCCCCAGACCCTTCTAGAGGCCCCCAGGACCCTTCTAAAAGCACCCAGACCCTTCTAGATGCCCCCAGGAACCTCCTAAAAGCACCCAGACCCTTCTAGAGCCCCCCAGGACCCTTCTAAAAGCCCCCAGACCCTTCTAGAGCCCCTCAGGACTTTCTCAAATCCCACAGACCCTTCTAGAGCCCCCCAGGTCCCATCTAAAAGCCCCCAGAGACTTCTAGAGGCCCCCAGCACCCTTCTAAAAGCCCCCAGACCCTTCTAGAGCCCCCCAGGAGCCTTCTAAAAGCACCCAGACCCTTCTAGAGCCTCCCAAGACCCTTCTAAAAGCCCCCAGATCCTTCTAGAGACCCCCAGGACCCATCTAAAAGCCCCCAGACTCTTCTAGAGCCCACCAGGACCGGTCCAAAAGCCCCCAGACCCTTCTAGAGACCACCAGGACCCTTCTAAAAGACCCCAGACCCTTCTAGAGCCCCCCAGGACCCTTCTAAAAGCCCCTAGACTCTTCTAGAATCCCCCAGGACCCTTGTAAAAGCCCCCAGACTCTTCTGGAGCCCCCCAGGACCCTTCTAAAAGCCCTCAGACCCTTCTAGAGGCCCCCAGGACCCTTCTAAAAGACCCCAGACCTTTCTAGAGTCCCCCAGGACCTTTCTCAAAGCCCCCAGAGCCTTCTAGAGCCCCCCAGGACCCGTCTAAAAGCCCCCAGACCCTTCTAGAGCCCCCCAGGACCCTTCTAAAAGCCCCCAGACCCTTCTAGAGCCTCCCAGGAGTCTTCTAAAAGCGCCCAGACCAGTCTAGAGCCTCCCAGGACCATTCTAAATGCCCCCAGACACTTCTAGAGCCCCCCAGGACCCTTCTAAATGCCCCTAGACCCTTCTAGAGCCCCCCAGGACCCTTCTGAAAGCACCCAGACCCTTCTAGACCACACCAGGACCCTTCTAAAAGTCCCCAGGACCCATCTAAAAGCCCCCAGACCCTTCTAGAGTTCCCCAGGACCATTCAAAAAGCACCCAGACCCTTCTAGAGCCCCCCAGGACCCTTCTAAAAGCCCCCAGACCCTTCTAGAGCCCCCCAGAACCCTTCTATAAGACCCCAGACCCTTCTAGAGGCCACCAGAGCCCTTCTAAAAGACCCCAGACCCTTCTAGAGCCCCCCAGGACCCTTCTGAAAGCCCCCAGAACCTTCTAGAGCCCCCCAGGACCCTTCTAATAGCCCCCAGACCCTTCTAGAGCCACCTAGGACCCTTCTAAAAGCTCCCAGATGCTTCTAGAGCCCCCCAGGACCCATCTAAAAGCCCCCAGACCCTTCTAGAGCCCCCAAGACCCTTCTAAATGCCCCCAGACCCCTCTAGAGGTCCCCAGGACCCTTCTAAAAGCCCCCAGACCTTCTAGAGCCTCCCAGGGCCATTCTAAATGCCCCCAGACACTTCTAGAGCCCCCTAGGACCCTTCTAAAAGCCCCCAGACCCTTCTAGAGCACCCCAGGACCCTTCTGAAAGCCCCCAGACCCTTCTAGAGCCCCCAAGGACCCTTCTAAAAGCCTCCAGACCCTTCTAGAGCCCCCCAGCACCCTTCTAAAAGCCCCCAGACCCTTCTAGAGGCCACCAGGGCCCTTCTAAAAGCCACCAGACCCTTCTAGAGTCCCCCAGGACCCTTCTAAAAGACCCCAGACCCTTCTAGAGCTCCCCAAGACCCTTCTAAAAGCGCCCAGATCCTTCTAGAGACCTCAAGGACGCTTCTAAAGGCCCCCAGACCCTTCTAGAGCCACCTAGGACCCTTCTAAAAGCCCCCAGACCCTTCTAGAGCCACTAAAGACCCTTCTAAAAGCACCCAGACCCTTCTAGAGCCACCC
>JAUNZM010001950.1:0-19233 GCA_033459285.1 Clamator glandarius | reverse complement strand
CCTCTAAAAGCCTCCAGACCCTTCTAGAGGCACCCAGGACCCTTCTAAAAGTCCCCAGACCCTTCTAGAGCCTTCCAGGACCCTTCTAAAAGCGCCCAGACCCTTCTAGAGCACCCCCGGACCCCTCTGATATATCCCACACCATTCTAGAGGCCACCAGGATACTTTCAAAAGCCCCCAGACCCTTCTAGAGAACCCCAGGACCCTTCTAAAAGCCCCCAGACCATTCTAGAGCCCCCCAGAGCCCTTCTAAAAGCCCCGAGACCCATCTAGGAGAGACGGGGGTCCTTAAGAGGGTCCTTGGGGTCCTCTAGAAGGGTCTGGGGGCTTATAGAAGTGTCCTGTCGGGCTCTCGAAGGGTCTGGGTTCTTTGAGAAGGGTCTTTGGGTGGCTCTAGAAGGGTCTGGGGTCTTTTGGAAGGATCCTGGGTGCCTCAAGAAGGGTCTGGGGGCTTTTATATGGTCCTGGGTGGGCTCTAGAAGGGTCTGGGTGCTTTTGGAAGGGTCCTGGGGAGCTCTAGAAGGGTCTGGGGTCTTTTAGAAGGGTCCCGGGAGGCTCTAGAAGGGTCTGGGGGCTTTTAGATGGGTCCTGCGGGTCTCTAGAAGGGTCTGGGTGCTTTTAGAAGTGTCCTGGGGGGCTCTAGAAGGGTCGGGGGGGTTTTAGGATAGTCCTGGTGGGCTCTAGAAGGGTGTGAGGGCTTTTAGAAGGTTCCTGGGGGCATCTAGAAGGCTCTTGGGGGCTTTTAGAAAAGTCCTGGGGTCCTCTAGAATTGTCTGAGGGATTTTAGAAGGGTCCTGGGAGGCTCTAGAAGGGTCTGGGTGCTTTTAGAATGATCCAGGGAGGGTCTAGAAGGGTCTGGAGTCTTTTAGAAGGGTCCTGTGGGGCTCTAGAAGGGTCAGGGTGCTTTTAGAAGGGGCCTAGGGGGCTCTAGAAGGGTCTGGGTGCTTTTAGAAGGGTCCTAAGGGGCTCTAGAAGGGTCTGGGGGATTTTAGAAGGGTCCTGGGTAGCTCTAGAAGGGTCTGGGGGCTTTCAGAAGGGTCCTGGGGGGGTGTAGAAGGGTCTGGAGTCTTTTAGAAGGGTCCTGGGGGGCTCTAGAAGGGTCTGGGGGCATTCAGAAAGGTCCTGGGGGCCTCTAGAAGGGTCTGGAAGCTTTTAGAAGGGCCCTGGGGGGGTTCTAGAAGGGTCTGGGGGCTTTTAGAAGGGTCCTGGTGGGCTCTAGAAGGGTCTGGGGGTTTTCAGAAGGGTCCTGGGGGGCTCTAGAAGGGTCTGGGGGCTTATAGAAGGGTCCTGGGCGCATCTAGAAGGGTCTGGAGTCTTTTAGAAGGGTCCTGTGAGGATCCAGATGGGTCTGGGTGCTTTTAGAAGGATCCGGAGAGGGTCTAGAAGGGTCTGGGGGCTTTTAGAAGGGTCCTTGGGGGCTCTAGAAGGGTCTGGGGACCATTAGAGGGGCCCTAGGGGCCTCTAGAAGGGTCTGGGGGATTTTAGAAGGGTCTTGGTAGGCTATAGAAGGGTCTGGGTGCATTTAGAAGGGTCCTGCGGGTCTCTAGAAGGGTCTGGGGGCTTTTAGAAGGGTACTGTGGGGCTCTAGAAGGGTCTGGGTTCTTTTAGTAGGGTCCTGGGGGGCTCTAGAAGGGTCTGGGTTCTTTTAGAAGGGTCCTGGGGGGCTCTAGAAGGGTGTGAGAGCTTTTAGAAGGGTCCTGGGGGCCTCTAGAAGTGTCTGAGGAGTTGTAAAAGGGTCCGGGGAGGCTCTAGAAGGGTCTGGGTGCTTTTAGAAGGATCCGGTTAGGGTCTAGAAAGGTCTGGGGCTTTTAGAAGGGTCCTGTGGAGCTCTAGAAGGGTCTGGGGTCTTTTAGACGGGTCCTGGGTGGCTCTAGAAGGCTCTGGGGCCTTTTAGAAGAGTCCTGGGGAGCTCTAGAAGGGTCTGGGGCTTTCAGAATGATCCTGGGGGTCGCTAGAAGTGTCTGGGTGTATTTGGAAGGGTCTTGGGGAGCTCTAGAAGGGTCTGGGGGCTTTCAGAAGGGTCTTGGGGGCATGTAGAAGGGTCTGGAGGCTTTTAGAAGGGTCCTGGAGCGCTCTAGAAGGGTCTGGGGGCATTCAGAACGGTCCTGGTGGCCTCTAGAAGGGACTGGATGCTTTTAGAAGGGTCCTGGGGGGCTCTAGATGGGTCTGGGGGCATTTAGAAGGGTCCTGGGGGGATCTAGAAGGGTCTGGGGGCTTTTAGAAGGATACGTGGAATTTCTAGAAGGGTCTGGGGGCTTTTAGAAGGGTCCTGGGTTGCTCTAGAAGGGTCTGGAGGCTTTTAGAAGGGTCCTGCGGGTCTCTAGAAGGATCTGGAGGCTTTTAGAAGGGTCCTGGGAGGATCTAGAAGGGTCTGATGGATTTTAGAAGGGTCCTGGCAGGTTCTAGAAGGGTCTGGGTGCTTTTAGAAGGATCCGGGGAGGGTCTAGAACGGTCTGGGTGGTTTTAGAAGGGTCCTGGGGGGTTCTAGAAGGGTCTGGGGGATTTTAGAAGGATCCTGGGGGGCTCTAGAAGGGTCTGAGGGATTTTAGAAGGGTCCTGGGGAGCTCTAGAAGGGTCTGGGTGCTTTTAGAGGGGCCCTGGACTTCTCTAGAAGGTTCTGGGAGCTTTTAGAAGAGTCCTGGGGGGCTCTAGAATGGTCTGGGGTCTTTTAGAAGGGTCCTGGGCGCATCTAGATGGGTCTGGGGGCTTTCAGAAGGGTCCTGGGAGGCTCTAGAATGGTCTGGCGGCTTTTAGAAGGGTCCTGGGGGGCTCTAGAAGGGTCTGGGGGCATTTCGAAATGTCCTGGGAGGCTCTAGAAGGGTCTGGGGGATTTTAGAAGGATCCTGGGGGCCTCTAGAAAGGTCTGGGGGCATTTAGAAGGGTCCTGCGGGTCTCTAGAAGGGTCTGGGGGGTTTTAGAAGGGTCCTTGGGGCTCTAGAAGGGTCTGGGGACCATTAGAGGGGCCCTAGGGGCCTCTAGAAGGGTCTAGCGGCTTTTAGAATGGTCCTTGGGGGCTCTAGAAGGGTCTGGGGAGCACTAGAGGGGCCCTGGAGGCCTCTAGAAGGGTCTGGGGTATTTTAGAAGGGTCCTGGGGAGCTCTAGAAGGGTCTGGGGGCTTTTAGAAGGGTCCTGGGAAACTCTAGAAGGGTCTGGGGGCATTTAGATGGGTCCTGCGGGTCTCTAGAAGGGTCTGGGAGCTTTTAGAAGGGTCCTGGGGGGCTCTAGAAGGGTCTGGCGGCTTTTAGAAGGGTCCTGGGGAGTTCTAGAAGGGTCTGGGGGCTTTTAGAATGGTCCTGGGTGCATCTAGAAAACTCTGGGGGCATTTATATGGGTCCTTGGGGGCTCTAGAAGGGTCTGAGGGATTTTATAAGGGTCCTGGGAGGCTCTAGAAGGGTCTGGGTGCTTTTAGAAGGATCCGGGGAGGGTCTAGAAGGGTCTGGAGACTTTTAGAAGGGTCCTGGGGGGCTCTAGAAGGGTCTGGGGGCTATTAGAAGGATCCAGGGATGGTCTACAAGGGTCTGGGGTCTTTTAGAAGGATCCTGCGGGTCTCTAGAAGGGTCTGGCATCTTTTAGAAGGGTCCTTGGGGGCTCTAGAAGGGTCTGGGGACCATTAGAGGGGCCCTAGGGGCCTCTAGAAGGGTCTGGGGGATTTCAGAAGGGTTCTGGGGAGCTCTTGAAGGGTCTGCGGGCTTTTAGAATGGTCCTTGGGGGCTCTAGAAGGGTCTGGGGACCACTAGAGGGGGCCTGGGGACCTCTAGAAGGGTCTGGGGTATTTTAGAAGGGTCATGGGGAGCTCTAGAAGGGTCTGGGGGCTTTTAGAAGGGTCCTAGGAGACTCTAGAAGGGTCTGGGTGCATTTAGAAGGGTCCTGCGGGTCTCTAGAAGCGTCTGGGTGCTTTTAGAATGGTCCTGGGGGGTTCTAGAAGGGTCTGGCGGCTTTTGGAAGGGTCCTGGTGGGCTCTAGAAGGGTGTGAGTGCTTTTAGAATGGTCCTGGGTGCATCTAGAAGTCTCTGGGTGCTTTTAGAAGGGTCCTGGGAGGATCTAGAATTGTCTGCGGCCTTTTAGAAGGGTCCGGGGAGGCTCTAGAAGGGTCTGGGTGCTCTTAGAAGGATCCGGGGAGGGTCTAGAAGGGTCTGGGTCTTTTAGAAGGGTCCTGTGGAGCTCTAGAAGGGTCTGGGGTCTTTTAGACGGGTCCTGGGGGGCTCTAGAAGGGTCTGGGGCTTTTTAGAAGAGTCCTGGGGAGCTCTAGAAGGGTCTGGGGCTTTCAGAAGGGTCCTGGGGGTCGCTAGAAGTGTTTGGGTGTATTTGGAAGGGTCCTGGGGAGCTCTAGAAGGGTCTGGGGGCTTTCAGAAGGGTCCTGGGGGCATGTAGAAGGGTCTGGAGGATTTTAGAATGGTCCTGATGGGCTCTAGAATGGTCTGGGGGCATTCAGAACGGTCCTGGTGGCCTCTAGAAGGGACTGGATGTTTTTAGAAGAGTCCTGGGGGGCTCTAGATTGGTCTGGGGGCATTTAGAAGGATACGTGGAATCTCTAGAATGGTCTGGGGGCTTTTAGAAGGGTCCTGGGGGGCTCTAGAAGGGTCTGGAGGCTTTTAGAAGGGTCCTGGGTGGCTCTAGAAGGGTGTGGGGGCTTTTAGAAGGATCCGGGGAGGGTCTAGAACGGTCTGGGGGGTTTTAGAAGGGTCCTGGGGGGTTCTAGAAGGGTCTGGGGGATTTTAGAAGGGTCCTGGTGGTCTCTAGAAGGGTCTGAGGGATTTTAGAAGGGTCCTGGGGAGCTCTAGAAGGGTCTGGGTGCTTTTATAGGGGCCCTGGGCTTCTCTAGAAGGGTCTGGGGGCTTTTAGAGGAGTTATGGGGGGCTCTAGAATGGTCTGGGGGCTTTTAGAAGGGTCCTGGGAGGATCTAGAAGGGTCTGGGGGCTTTCAGAAGGGTCCTGGGGGTCTCTAGAAGGGTCTGGGGGATTTTAGAAGGATCCTGGGGGCCTCTAGAAAGGTCTGGGGGCATTTAGAAGGGTCCTGGGGTGCTCTAGAAGGGTCTGGGGGCTTTCAGAAGGGTCCTGAGGGGCTCTAGAAGGGTCTGGGGGGCTATTAGAAGGGTTCTTGGTGCCTCTAGAAGGGTCTGGGTTCTTTTAGAAGGGTCCTGGGAGGATCCAGATGGGTCTGGGTACTTTTAGAAGGATCCGGGGAGGTTCTAGAAGGGTCTGGGGGCGTTTAGAAGGGTCCTGGGAGGCTCTACAAATGTCTGGAGGGTTTTAGAATGGTCCTGGGGGCATCTAGAAGCGTCTATGGGCTTTTAGAATGATCCGGGGAGGCTCTAGAAGGGTCTGGGAGGTTTTAGAAGGGTCCTGGGGTTCTCTAGAAGGGTCTGGGTGCTTTTAGACGGGCCCTGGGCTCTCTAGAAGTGTCTGGGGGCATTTAGAAGAGTCATGGGGGGCACTAGAATGGTCTGGGGTCTTTTAGAAGGGTCCTGGGGGGCTCTAGAAGGGTCTGGGGGATTTTAGAAGGGTCCTGCGGTCCTCTAGAATAGTCTGGATGCTTTTAGAAGGGTCCTGGGGGGCTCTACAAGGGTCTGGGGGCATTTAGAAGGGTCCTGGGGGGCTCTAGAAGGGTCTGGGGGATTTTAGAAGGGTCCTGGGGGCCTCTAGAAGGGTCTGGGTGCTTTTAGAATGGTCCTAGGTGGCTATAGAAGGGTCTGGGTGCTTTTAGAAGGGTCCTTGGGGGCTCTAGAAGGGTCTGGGGACCATTAGAGGGGCACTAGGAGCCTCTAGAATGGTCTGGGTGATTTTAGAAGGGTCCTCGGGAGGTCTAGAATTGTCTGGGGGCTTTTAGAAAGGTCCTGGGAGGCTCTAGAAGGGTCTGGGGGCTTTTAGTAGAGTCCTGCGTGTCTCTAGAAGGGTCTGGGGGCTTTTAGAAGGGTCCTTGGGGGCTCTAGAAGGGTGTGGGGACCACTAGAGGAGCCCTGGGGGCCTCTAGAGGGGTCTGGGGTATTTTAGAAGGGTCCTGGGGAGCTCTAGAAGGGTCTGGGGGCTTTTAGAAGGGTCCTGGGAGACTCTAGAAGGGTCTGGGGGCATTTAGAAGGGTCCTGCGGGTCTCTAGAAGGGTCTGGGGGCTTTTAGAAGGGTCCTGGGGGGCTCTAGAAGGGTCTGGGTGCTTTTAGAAGGGTCCTGGGGTGCTCTAGAAGGGTGTGAGGGCTTTTAGAATGGTCCTGGGGGCATCTAGAAGGCTCTGGGGGCTTTTAGAAGTGTCCTGTGGGCCTCTAGAAGTGTCTGAGGGATTTTAGAAGGGTCCTGGGAGGCTCTGGAATGGTCTGGGTGCTTTTAGAAGGATTCGGGGAGGTCTAGAAGAGTCTGGGGGCATTTAGAAGGGTCCTGTGGGGCTCTAGAAGGGTCTGGGTGCTTTTAGAAGGGTCCTGGGGGGCTCTAGAAGGGTCTGGGTGCTTTCAGAAGGGTCCTGGGGAGCTCTAGAAGGGTCTGGGGTCTTTTAGAATGGTCCTGGGTGGAGCTAAAAGTGTCTGGGTGCATTTAGAAGGGTCCTGGGGAGATCTAGAAGGGTCTGGGGGCTTTCAGAAGGGTCCTGGTGGCCTCTAGAAGGGTCTGTAGGCTTTTAGAAGAGTTCTGGGGGGCTCTAGAAGGGTCTGGGGGCATTCAGAAGGGTCCTTGGGGCCTCTAGAAGGGTCTGGATGCTTTTAGAAGAGTCCTGGGGGGCTCTAGATGGGTCTGGGGACATTTAGAAAGGTCCTGGGGGGCTCTAGAAGGGTCTGGGGGAGTTTAGATACGTCCTGGGGAGCTCTAGAAGGGTCTGGGTGCTTTTAGAAGGGTCCTGGGAGACTCTAGAAGGGTCTGAGTGCTTTTAGAAGGGTCCTTCGGTTCTCTAGAAGGGTCTGGGTTCTTTTAGAATGGTCCTGGGGGGCTCTAGAAGTGTGTGAGGTCTTTAGAAGGGTCCTGGGGGCATCTCGAAGAATCTGATGGCTTTTAGAAGGGTCCTGGGGGCCTCTAGAAGTGTCTGGTTGCTTTTAGAAGGATTCGGGGAGTGTCTAGAAGGGTCTGGGGGCTTTTAGAAGGGTCCTGTGGGGCTCTAGAAGGGTCTGGGAGCTTTTAGAAGGGTCCTGGGGGCCTCTAGAAGGGTCTTGGGGCTTTTAGAAGGGTCCTGAGGGCGCTAGAAGTGTCTGGGTGCTCTTAGAAGGGTCCTGGGTGTCTCTAGAAGGGTCTGGGGGATTTTAGAAGGGTCCTGGGGGCCTCTAGAAGTGTCTGGAGGCTTTAAAGAAGGGTCCTAGGGGGTTCTAGAAGGGTCTGGGGGCATTCAGAAGGGTCCTTCGGGCCTCTAGAAGGGTCTGGAGTCTATTAGAAGAGTCCTGGGGGGCTCTAGATGGGTCTGGGGTCATTTAGAAGGGTCCTGGGGGGGCTCTAGAAGGGTCTGGGGGCTTTCAGAAGTGTCCTGGGGGGCTCTAGAAGGGTCTGGGGGCTTTTAGAAGGGTCCTGGGTCATCTAGAATGGTCTGGGGGCTTTTAGAAAGTCCTGGGAGGATCCAGATGGGTCTGGGTGGTTTTAGAAGGATCCGGGGATGGTCTAGAAGGGTCTGGGTGCTTTTAGAAGGGTCCTGGGGGGGTTTACAAATGTCTAGAGGATTTTAGAAGGATCCGGGGAGGCTCTAGAAGTGTCTGGCGGCTTTTAGAAGGGTCCTTGGTAGATCTAGAAGGGTCTGGGTGCTTTCAGAAGGGTCCTGGGGGCCTCTAGAAGGGTCTGGGTGCTTTCAGAAAGGTCCTGGGTGGCTCTAGAAGGGTCTGGGGGCTTTTAGAAGGGTCCTGTGGGGCTGCAGAAGGTTCTGGGGGCTTTTAGATGGGTCCTGGGGGGCTCTAGAAGGGTCCGGGGGCTTTTAGAAGGGTCCTGGGGGGCTCTAGAAGTGTCTGGGGGCTATTAGAAGGATCCGGGGAGGGTCTAGAAGGCTCTGGGGGCATTTAGAAGGGTCCTTGGTGGCTCTAGAATGGTCTGGGAACCATTAGGAGAGCCCTGGGGTCCTCTAGAAGGGTCTGGGGGATTTTAGAAGGGTCCTGAGGAGCTCTAGAAGGGTCTGGGGGCTTTTACAAGGGTCCTGGGGGAATCTAGAAGGGTCTGGGGGCTTTTAGAAGGGTCCTGCGTGTCTCTAGAAGGGTCTGGGGGCTTTTAGAAGGGCCCTGGAGGACTCTAGAAGGCTCTGGGATCTTTGACAAGGGTCCTAGGGGGCTCTAGAAGGGTCTGGGTGTTTTTAGAAGGGTCCTGGGGTGCTCTAGAAGGGTCTGGGAGCTTTTAGAAGGGTCCTGGGAGACGCTAGAAGGGTCTGAGGGCTTTTAGAAGGGTCCTGTAGGGTCTCTAGAAGGGTCTGGGGGCTTTTAGAAGGGTCCTGCGAGGCTCTAGAAGGGTCTGGGGGCTTTTAGAATGGTCCTGGGGGGCTCTAGAAGGGTCTGGGTGCTTTTAGAAGGGTCCTGGGAGGCTCTAGAATTGTCTGGGTGCTTTTAGAATGGTCCTGGGAGGCTCTAGAAGGGTCTGGGGGCTTTTTGAAGGGTCCAGGGGGCCTCTCGAAAGGTCTGGGGGCTTTTAGAAGGGTTCTGGGGGCCTCTAGAAGGGTCTAGGTGCTTTTAGAAGGGTCCTGGGTGGCTCTAGAATGGTCTGGGGGCTTTTAGAATGGTCCTGTGGGGCAGTAGAAGGGTCTGGGGGCTTTAGATGGGTCCTGGGGGGCTCTGGAAGGGTCCGGGGGCTTTCAGAAGGGTCCGTGGAGGCTCTAGAAGGGTCTGGGGGCTTTTAGAAGGGTCCTGGGGGGCTCTAGAAGGGTCTGGGGAGCTATTAGAAGGATCCTGGGAGGGTCTAGAAGGGTCTGGGTGCTTTTAGAAGGGTCCTTGGGGGCTATAGAAGGGTCTGGGGACCATTAGAGGGGCACTGGGGTCCTCTAGAATGGTCTGGGAGATTTTAGAAGGGTCCTGGGGAGCTCTAGAATTGTCTGGGGGCTTTTAGAAGGGTCCTGGGAGGCTCTAGAAGGGTCTGGAGGCTTTTAGAAGTGTACTTGGGGTCTCTAGAATGGTCTGGGGACCATTAGAGGAGCCCTGGGGGCCTCTAGAAAGGTCTGGGGAATTTAGAATTGTCCTGGGCAGCTCTAGAAGGGTCTGGGGGCTTTTTGAAGGGTCCTGGTAGACTCTAGAAGGGTCTGGGTGCGTTTAGAAGGGTCCTGCGGGTCTCTAGAAGGGTCTGGGGGCTTTTAGAAGTGTCCTGGGCGGCTCTATAAGGGTCTGGGGCCTTTTAGAAGGGTCCTGGGGTGCTCTAGAAGGGTGTGAGGGCTTTTAGAAGGGTCCTGGGGGCATCTAGAAGGTTCTGGGGGCTTTTAGAAGGGTCCTGGGGGCCTCTAGAGATGTCTGAGGGATGTTAGAAGGGACCTGGGAGGCTCTAGAAGGGTCTGGGTGCTTTTAGAATGATTCGGGGAGGTTCTAGAAGGGTCTGGTGGCTTTTAGAAGGGTCCTGTGTGGCTCTAGAAGGGTCTGGGTGCTTTTAGAAGGGTCCTGGGGGGATCTAGAAGGGTCTGGGGGCTTTTAGAAGGGTCCTGCGAGGCTCTAGAAGGGTCTGGGGGCTTTTAGAATGGTCCTGGGGGGCTCTAGAAGGGTCTGGGTGCTTTTAGAAGGGTCCTGGGAGGCTCTAGAATTGTCTGGGTGCTTTTAGAATGGTCCTGGGAGGCTCTAGAAGGGTCTGGGGGCTTTTTGAAGGGTCCAGGGGGCCTCTCGAAAGGTCTGGGGGCTTTTAGAAGGGTTCTGGGGGCCTCTAGAAGGGTCTAGGTGCTTTTAGAAGGGTCCTGGGTGGCTCTAGAATGGTCTGGGGGCTTTTAGAATGGTCCTGTGGGGCAGTAGAAGGGTCTGGGGGCTTTAGATGGGTCCTGGGGGGCTCTGGAAGGGTCCGGGGGCTTTCAGAAGGGTCCGTGGAGGCTCTAGAAGGGTCTGGGGGCTTTTAGAAGAGTCCTGGGGGGCTCTAGAAGGGTCTGGGGAGCTATTAGAAGGATCCTGGGAGGGTCTAGAAGGGTCTGGGTGCTTTTAGAAGGGTCCTTGGGGGCTATAGAAGGGTCTGGGGACCATTAGAGGGGCACTGGGGTCCTCTAGAATGGTCTGGGAGATTTTAGAAGGGTCCTGGGGAGCTCTAGAATTGTCTGGGGGCTTTTAGAAGGGTCCTGGGAGGCTCTAGAAGGGTCTGGAGGCTTTTAGAAGTGTCCTTGGGGTCTCTAGAATGGTCTGGGGACCATTAGAGGAGCCCTGGGGGCCTCTAGAAAGGTCTGGGGAATTTAGAATTGTCCTGGGCAGCTCTAGAAGGGTCTGGGGGCTTTTTGAAGGGTCCTGGTAGACTCTAGAAGGGTCTGGGTGCGTTTAGAAGGGTCCTGCGGGTCTCTAGAAGGGTCTGGGGGCTTTTAGAAGTGTCCTGGGCGGCTCTATAAGGGTCTGGGGCCTTTTAGAAGGGTCCTGGGGTGCTCTAGAAGGGTGTGAGGGCTTTTAGAAGGGTCCTGGGGGCATCTAGAAGGTTCTGGGGGCTTTTAGAAGGGTCCTGGGGGCCTCTAGAGATGTCTGAGGGATGTTAGAAGGGACCTGGGAGGCTCTAGAAGGGTCTGGGTGCTTTTAGAATGATTCGGGGAGGTTCTAGAAGGGTCTGGTGGCTTTTAGAAGGGTCCTGTGTGGCTCTAGAAGGGTCTGGGTGCTTTTAGAAGGGTCCTGGGGGGATCTAGAAGGGTCTGGGGGCTTTTAGAAGGGTCCTGGGGAGCACTAGAAGGGTCTGGGGGCTTTTAGAAGGGTCCTGGGAGGCGCTAAAATTGTCTGGGTGTATTTAGAAGGTTCCTGGGGAGCTCTAGAAGGGTTTGGTTTCTTTCAGACGGGTCCTGGGGGCCTCTAGAAGGGTCTGGAGGCTTTTAGATGGGTCCTGGGGGGTCTAGAAAGGTCTGGGGGCATTCAGAAGGGTCCTGGGTGATTCTAGAAGGGTCTGGAGGCTTTTAGAAGAGTCCTGGAGTGCTCTAGATGGGTCTGGGAGCTTTTAGAATGATCCGGGGATGGTCTAGAAGGGTCTGGGGGGTTTTAGAAGGGTCCTGGGGGGCTCTACAAATGTCTGGAGGATTTTAGAAGGATCCGGGGATGGTCTAGAAAGGTCTGGGAGCTTTTAGAAGGGTCCTGGCGGGCTCTACAAATGTCTGGAGGATTTTAGAAGGATCCGGGGAGGCTCTAGGAGGGTCTGGCGGCTTTTAGAAGGGTCCTGCGGGGCTCTAGAAGGGTCTGGGTGCTTTCTGAAGGGTACTGGGGGCCTCTAGAAGGGTCTGGGTGCTTTTAGAAGGGTCCTGGGTGCCTCTAGAAGGGTCTGGGGGCTTTTAGAATGGTCCTTGGTTGCTCTAGAAGGGTCTGGGGACCATTAGAGGAGCCCTGGGGGACTCTAGAAGGGTATGAGGGATTTTAGAAGGGTCCTGCGGGTCTCTAGAAGGGTCTGGGGGCTTTTAGAAGGGTCCTGGGGGGCTCTAGAAGGTTCTGGGAGCTTTTAGAAGGGTCCTGAGGGGATCTAGAAGGGTCTGGGGGCTCTTAGAAGGGTCCTGGGGGGCTCTAGAAGGGTGTTAGGTCTTTTAGAAGGGTCCTGGGTCATCTAGAATGCTCTGGGGGCTTTTATAAGGGTCCTGGGGGCCTCTAGAAGTGTCTGCGGGATATTAGAAGGGACCTGGGAGGCTCTAGAAGGGTCTGGGTGCTTTAAGAAGGATTCGGGGAGGGTCTAGAAGCGTCTGGGTGCTTTTAGAAGGGTCCTGGGGGTCTCTAGAATGGTCTGAGGACTTTTAAAAGGGTCCTGGGAGGCTCTACAAAGGTCTGGAGGATTTTAGAAGGATCCGGGGAGGATCTAGAAGGGTCTGGCGGCTTTTAGAAGGGTCCTGGTGGCCTCTGGAATGGTCTGGGGTCTTTTAGAAGGATACGGGGAGGATCTAGAATGGTCTGGGGGCTGTTAGAAGGGTCCTGGCGGGTTCTAGAATGGTCTGGGGGCTTTTAGAAGGGTCCTGGGTGGCTCTAGAAGGGTGTGGGGGCTTTTAGAAGGGTCCTGTGGGCATCTAGAAGGCTCTGGGTGCTTTTATAAGGGTCCTGGGGGGCTCTAGAATGGTCTGAGGGATTTTAGAAGGGTCCTGGGAGGCTCTAGAAGGGTCTGGGTGCTTTTAGAAGGATCCGGGTAGGGTCTAGAAGGTTCTGGGGGCTTTTAGAAGGGTCCTGGGGGGCTCTAGAAGAGTCTGGGGGATTTTAGAAGCGTCCTGGTAGGCTCTAGAAGGGTCTGGGTGCTTTTAGAGTGGACCTGGGATTCTCTATAAGGGTCTGGGGGCTTTAAGAAAAGTCCTAGGGGGCTCTAGAATGGTCTGGGTACATTTAGAAGGGTCCTGGGGGGCTCTAGAAGGGTCTGGGGGCTTTTAGAACGGGCCTGGGAGACTCTAGAAGTGTCTGGGGGCATTTAAAAGGGTCCTGCGGGTCTCTAGAAGGGTCTGGGGGCTTTTAGAAGGGTCCTGGGGGGCTCTAGAAGGGTCTGGGGTCTTTTAGAAGGGTCCTGGGGGGCTCTAAAGGGTGTGAGGGATTTTAGAAGGGTCCTGGGGTCATCTAGAAGGCTCTGGGGGCTTTTAGAAGGGTCCTGGGGGCCTCTAGAGGTGTCTGCGGCCTTTTAGAAGGGTCCTGGGAGGTTCTAGAATGGTCTGGGCGCTTTTAGAAGGATTGGGGGTGGGTCTAGAATGGTCTGGGGGCTGTTAGAAGTGTCCTGGGGGGCTCTAGAAGGGTCTGGGTGCTTTTAGAAGGGTCCTGGGGGGTCTAGAAGTGTCTGGGGACTTTTAGAAGGGTCCTGTGGAGCGCTAGAAGGGTCTGGGGGCTTTTAGAAGGGTCCTGGGTGGCGCTAGAAGTGTCTGGGTGCATTTAGAATGGTCCTGGGTTGCTCTAGAAGGGTCTGGGCGCTTTCAGAAGGGTCCTGAGGGCCTCTGGAATGGTCTGGGGTCTTTTAGAAGAGTCCTGGGGGGCTCTAGAAGGGTCTGGGGGCATTCAGAAGGGTCCTGGGGGCCTCTAGAAGGGACTGGAGGCTTTTAGAAGAGTCCTGGGGTGCTCTAGATGGGTCTGGGGGCATTTAGAAGCGTCCTGGGGGGCTCTGGAAGGGTCTGGGGGAGTTTAGAATGGTCCTGGGGAGCTCTAGAAAGGTCTGGGTGCTTTTAGAAGGGTCCTGGTAGACTCTAGAAGGGTCTGAGTGCTATTAGAAGGGTCCTGCGGGTCTCTAGAAGGGTCTGGGGGCTTTTAGAAGGTTCCTGGGGGGCTCTAGAAGGGCGTGAGTTCTTTTAGAATTGTCCTGGGGGCATCTTGAAGGCTCTGGGGTATTTTAGAAGGGTCCTGGGGGCCTCTAGAAGTGTCTGAGGGATTTTAAAAGGGTCCTGGGAGGCTCTAGAAGGGTCTGGTTGCTTTTAGAAGTGTCCGTGGAGGCTCTAGAAGGGTCTGGGGCCTTTAAGAAGTGTCCTGGGGGGCTCTAGAAGGGTCTGGGTGCTATTAGAAGGATCCGGGGAGGGTCTAGAAGGCTCTGGGGGCTTTTAGAAGGGTCCTTGGGGGCTCTAGAAGGGTCTGGGGACCATTAGAGGAGCCCTGGCGGCCTCTAGAAGGGTCTGGGGGATTTTAGAAGGGTCCTGGGGAGCTCTAGAAGGGTCTGGGGTCTTTTAGAAGGGTCCTGGGGGAATATAGAAGGGTCTGGGGGCTTTTAGAAGCGTCCTGCAGGTCTCTAGAAGGGTCTGGGTGCTTTTAGAAGGGTCCTGGAGGAATCTAGAAGGGTCTGGGGTCTTTGAGAAGGGTCCTAGGGGGCTCTAGAAGGGTCTGGGGGCTTTTAGAAGGGTCCTGGGAGACTCTGGAAAGGTCTGAGGGCTTCTAGAAGGGTCCTGTAGGGTCTCTAGAAGGGTATGGGTGCTTTTAGAAGGGTCCTGTGGGGCTCTAGAAGGGTCTGGAAGCATTTAGAAAGGTCCTTGGGGGCTCTAGAAGGGTCTGGGTGCTTTTAGAAGGGTCCTGGGAGGATCTAGAAGGGTCTGGTTGCTTTTAGAATGGCCCTGGGAGGCTCTAGAAGGGTCTGGGGGCTTTTTGAAGGGTCCAGGGGGCCTCTAGAAAGGTCTGGGTGCTTTTAGAAGGGTCCTGCGTGGCTCTAGAAGGGTCTGGGGTCTATTAGAATGATCCGGGGAGGGTCTAGAAGGCTCTGGGGCCTTTTAGAAGGGTCCTTGGGGGCTCTAGAAGGGGCTGGGGACCATTAGAGAAGCCCTGGTGGCCTCTAGAAGGGTCTGGGGGATTTTAGAAGGGTCCTGGGGAGCTCTAGAAGTGTCTGGGGGCTTTTAGAAGGGTCCTGGGAGAATCTAGAAGGGTCTGGGGGCTTTTAGAAGGGTCCTGCGGGTCTCTAGAAGGGTCTGGGGGCTTTTAGAAGGGTCCTCGGGGGATCTAGAATGCTCTGGGGGCTTTTAGAAGAGTCCTGGGTGGCTTTAGAAGAGTGTGAGTGCTTTTAGAAGGGTCCTGGGGGCATCTAGATGGCTCTGGGGACTTTTAGAAGGGTCCTGGGGGCCTCTAGATGGGTCTGAGGATTTTTAGAATGGTCCTGGGAGGCTCTAGAAGTGTCTGGGTGATTTTAGAAGGGCCCTGGGTGGCTCTAGAATGGTCTGGTTGCTTTTAGAAGGGTCCTGGTGGGCTCTAGAAGGGTCTGGGTGCTTTTAGAAATGTCCTGGGTGGCTCTAGAATGGTCTGGGGGCATATAGAAGGGTCCCGGGGGGCTCTAGAAGGGTCTGGGGGCTTTTAGAAGGATCTTGGGGGCCTCTAGAAGGGTCTGGGGGCTTTTAGAAGGGTTCTGGGTGGCTCTAGAATGGTCTGGGGGCTTTTAGAAGCGTCCTGGGGGGCTCTAGAAGGGTGTGGTTGCTTTTAGAAGGGTCCTGGGGGCATCTACAAGGCTCTGGGGGCTTTCAGAAGGGTCCTGGGGGCTTCTAGAAGGGTCTGAAGGATTTTAGAAGGGTCCTGGGAGGCTGTAGAAGGGTCTGGGTGCTTTTAGAATGATCCGGGGAGGGTGTAGAAGGGTCTGGGTTCTTTTAGAAGGGTCCTGGGGGGCTCTAGAAGGGTCTGGGTGCTTTCAGAAGGGTCCTGTGTGGCTGTAGAAGGGTCTGGGGGCTTTTAGATGGGTCCTGGGGGGCTCTAGAAGGGTCCGGGGGCTTTTAGAAGGGTCCGTAGAGGCTCTAGAAGGGTTCGGAGGTCTTGTAGAAGGGTCCTGGGGGGCTCTAGAAGGGTCTGGGTGCTATTAGAAAGATCCAGGGAGGGTCTAGAAGGCTCTGGGGGCTTTTAGAAGGGTCCTTGGGGGCTCTAGATGGGTCTGGGGAACATTAGAGGGGCACTGGGGTCCTCTAGAAGGGTCTGGGGGATTTTAGAAGGGTCCTGGGGAGCTCTAGAATTGTCTGGGGGCTTTTAGAATGGTCCTGGGAGAATCTAGAAGGGTCTGGGGGCTTTTAGAAGGGTCCTGCGTGTCTCTAGAAGGGTCTGAGTGCTTTTAGAAGGATTCGGGGAGGGTCTAGAAGGGTCTGGTGGCTTTTAGAAGGGTCTGGGTGCTTTTAGAAGGGTCCTGGGGGGCTCTAGAAGGGTCTGGGGGCTTTTAGAAGGGTCCTGGGGAGCTCTAGATGGGTCTGGGGGCTTTTAGAAGGGTCCTGGGGGGCGCTAGAAATGTCTGGGTGCATTTAGAAGGGTCCTGGGGAGCTCTAGAAGGGTCTGGAGGCTTTTAGAAGGGTCCTGGGGCGTCTAGAAGGGTCTGGGGGCATTCAGAAGGGTCCTGGGGGCCTCTAGAAGGGTCTGGAGGGTTTTAGAAGAGTCCTGGTGGGCTCTAGATGGGTCTGGGTGCTTTTAGAATGATCCGGGGATGGTCTAGAAGGGTCTGGGTGCTTTCAGAAGGGTCCTGGGTGCATCTAGAAGGGTCTGGGTGCTTTTAGAAGGGACCTGGGTGGCTCTAGAAGGGTCTGGGGGCTTTTAGAAGGGTTCTGTGGGGATGTAGAAGGGTCTGGGTGCTTTTAGATGGGTCCTGGGGGGCTCTAGAAGGGTCTGGGGACCATTAGAGGGGCCCTGGGGGCCTCTAGAAGGGTCTGGGGGATTTTAGAAGGGTCCTGGGGAGCTCTAGAAGTGTCTGGAGGCTTTTAGAAGGGTCCTGGGGGCCTCTAGAAGGGTGTTAGGGCTTTTAGAAGCGTCCTGGGGGCATCTAGAAGGCTCTGGGGGCTATTAGAAGGGTCCTGGGGGGCTATAGAATGGTCTGGGGGCTTTTAGAATGGTCTTGGGGGGCTCTAGAGGGGTCTGGGTCTTTTAGAGGGGTCCTGGTGGGCTCTAGAAGGATCTGGGGACAGTTAGGAGGGTCCTGAGGGGATGTTGAATGGTCTGCGTGCTTTTAGATGGGTCCTGTAGGGCTAAAAAAGGTTCCTAACCCTATCCCTAACCCTAACTCTTACTCTAACCCTAACTCTAACACAAACCCAAACCCTAACCCTAACCCTAACCCTAACCCTAACCCTAACCCTAACCCTAACCCTAACCCTAACCCTAACCCTAACCCTAACCCTAACTCTAACCCTAACTCTAACCCTAACCCTAACCCCTAGAAGTATCTGGGGGCTTTTAGAAGAGTCCTTGAAGGATCTAGGAGGGTCTAGGGTCTCTAAAAAGGTTCCTAAGGGGCTCCGGAATGGTCTGGGGTCTTTTAGAAGGGTCCTCGGTGGCTCTAGAAGGGTCTAGGGTATTGTAGAAGGGTCCTAAGGGGGTTTAGTAGGGCCTGGGGGGCTTTATAAGATTTTGGGGGCCTTTATAAGGTTTTGGGGGGCTCTAGAAAGTCCGGGGGCTTTGAGAAGCACACTGGGGGCTCTAAAAGTGTCTGGGGGATTTTAGAATGTTCCTGGGGGCTCTAGACGTGTCTGGGTGCTTTTAGAAGGTTCCTGGGGGGCTCTAGAAGGGTCTGGGTGCTTCTAGAGCAAAAATTTTAATTTTGCACATTTGGGGAATTCGCAGGGCTCAGCACACCCGGAGTGCAAAGGATGAGCCTGGCCTGGGAAAAGCACCTGCTTGATCAGGGTGTCTCCCCTGCCAGCTAAGTACAAAGGACCCAGACCATTCTAGAGCCCTCAAGGACCCTTCCAAAAGCCAACAGACCCTTCTGGAGACGTTCAGGTTCCTTTGAAAAGCCCCCAGACCCTTCTAGACCCTCCCCGGATCCTTCTAAAAGCCCCGAGACCCTTCTAGAGGATCCCAGGACCCTTCTAAAAGCCCCCAGACCCTTCTAGAGCCCCCCAGGACACTTCTAAAAGCCCCCAGACCCTTCTAGAGGACCCAGGGCCCCTCTTAAGCCACCCCGTCCCTTCTAGAGCCCCCCAGGACCCTTCTAAAAGACCCCAGACCATTCTAGAGCACCCCAGGACACTTCTAAAAGCCCCCAGACCCTTCTAGAGCCCCCCAGGACCCTTCTCAAAACTTCCATACCCTTCTAGAGCCCCCCAGGACCCTTCTAAAGCCCCCAGACCCTTCTAGAGGCCCCAGGGCCCCTCTTAAGCAGCCCCGTCCCTTCTAGAGCATCCCAGGACCCTTCTAAAAGCCCCCAGATCCTTCTAGAGCAACCCAGGACCCTTCTAAAAGCCCCCAGACCCTTCTAGAGCCCCCCCGGACCCTTCTAAAAGCCACTAGACCCTTCTAGAGGCCCCCAGGACCCTTCTGAAAGCCCCCAGAACCTTCTAGAGCCCCACAGGACCCTTCTAAAAGCACCCAGATCATTCTTGAGCCCCCCAGGACCCTTCTAAAAGCACCCAGACTCTTCTAATGACCCCCAGGACCATTCTGAAAGCCTGCTGAACCTCCTAGAGCCACCCAGGACCCTTCTAAAAGACCCCAGACCATTCTAGCCCCCCCCCAGGACCCTTCTACATGCCCCCAGACCCTTCTACAGCCCCCCAGGACCCTTCTAGAACCCCCCCGGACCCTTGTAAAAGCCCCCAGACACTTCTAGAGGCCCCCAGGACCCTTATAAAAGCACCCAGACCCTTCCAGAGCCTCCCAGGACCCTTCTGAACGCCCCCAGACCCTTCTAGAGGCACCCAGGACCCTTCTAAAAGCCTCTAGACCCTTCTAGAGCCCCCCAGGACCCTTCTAAAAGCACCCAGACCCTTCTAGAGCCTCCCAGGATCATTCTAAATGACCCCAGACCCTTCAAAACCCCCCAGGACACTTCTAAAAGAACCCAGAGCCTTCTAGAACACCCTAGGATCCTTCAAAAAGCATAAAGACCCTTCTAGACCGTCCCCGGATCATTCTAAAAGCCCCCAGACCCTTCTAGAGCCTCCCAGGACCCCTCTAAAAGCCCCCAGACCCTTCTAGAGACACCCAGGACCCATCTAAAACCCCCCAGACCATTCTAGAGCCCCCCAGGACACATCTAAAAGCCCCCAGACCCTTCTAGAGCCCCCCAGGACCATTCTAAAAGACCCCAGACCCTTCTAGAGGCCCCTCAGGACGCTTCTAAAAGTCCCGAGACCCTTCTAGAGGCAACCAGGACCCTTCTAAAAGCCCCCAGACCCTTCTAGACCCTCCCCGGATCCTTCTAAAAGCCCCCATACCCTTCTAGATCCTCCCAGGACCCTTCTAAAAGCCCCCAGACCCTTCTAGAGCCCCCCAGGACCCTTCTAAAAGCCCCCAGACCCTTCTAAACCCCCCCAGGACCCTTCTAAAAGCCCCCAGACCCTTCTAGATGTACCCAGGGCCCATCTTAAGGCCCCCAGACCATTCTAGAGCACGCCAAGACCCTTCTAAAAGTCCCCAGACCCTTCTAGAGCCCCCCAGGACCCTTCTAAAAGGCCGCTGAAACTTCTAGACCCTCTCCGGATAATTCTAAAAGCCCCCAGACACATCTAGAGATCCCCAGGACCATTCTAAAAGGCCCCAGACCCTTCTATAGCACCCCAGGACCCTTCTAAAAGAACCCAGACCATTCTAGAGCCCCCCAGGGCCCCTCTTAAGGCACCCCGTCCCTTCTAGAGCAGCCCAGGACCCTTCTAAAAGTACCCAGACCCTTCCAGATCACACAAGGACCCTTCTAAAATCCCCCAGACCCTTCTAGAGCCCCCCCGGACCCTTCTAAAAGCCCCTAGACCCTTCTAGAGGCCCCCATGTCCCTTCTGAAAGCCTCCAGATCCTTCTAGAGCCCCACAGGACCCTTCTAAAAGCACCCA
>JAUNZM010001949.1:0-40309 GCA_033459285.1 Clamator glandarius | reverse complement strand
CCCCAGACTATTCTAGAGCCACCCAGGACCCTTCTAAACGCCCCCAGACCCTTCTAGAGCCCCCCAGGACCCTTCTAAAAGCCCGCAGACACTTCTAGACCCTCCCCGGATCATTCTAAAAGCCCCCAGACCCTTCTAGAGACCCCCAGGACACTATAAAATACTCCAGACGATTCTAGGGCCCCAGAAGACCCTTCTAAAAGCCCCCAGACCCTTCTAGAGCCCCCCAGGACCCATCTAAAAGCCTCCAGAGCCTTCTAGAGCCCCCCAGGATCCTTCTAAAATCCCCCAGCCCCGTCTAGAGGCCCCCAGGGCCCCTCTTAATGCACCCCGTCCCTTCTAGAGCACCCCAGGACCCTTCTAAAAGACCCCAGACCCTTCTAGAGCACCACAGGACCCTTCTAAAAGCCCCAGAACCGTCTAGAGCCCCCCCGGACCCTTCTAAAAGCACCCAGACCATTCTAGAGGACCCCAGGACCTTTCTGAAAGCCCCCAGACCCTTCTAGAGCCACCCAGGACCATTCTAAAAGCCCCCAGACCTTCTAGAGCCCCCCAGAACCCTTCTAAAGGAACCCAGACCCTTCTAGAACCCCCCCAGGACTCTTCTAAAATCTCCCAGACCATTCTAGAGGCCCCCAGGACCCTTCTAAAAGCCCCCAGACCATTCTAGAGCCACCCAGGACCCTTCTATAAGCACCCAGACTCTTCTAGAGCCCACCAGGACCCTTATAAATGCACCCAGACCCTTCTAGAGCCTCCCAGGACCCTTCTAAAAGCCCCCAGACCCTTCTAGAGACCCCCAGGACCCTTCTAAAAGACCCCAGACCCTTCTAGAGCCCCTCAGGACCCCTCAAAAAAGCAACCAGACCCTTCAAGAGCCACCCAGGACCCTTCTAAAAGCCCCCAGACCCTTCTAGAGCCCCCCAGGACCGTTCTAAAAGCCCCCAGACCATTCTAGAGGCACCCAGGGCCCCTCTTAAGGCACCCCGTCCCTTCTAGAGCACCCCAGGACCCTTCTAAAAGCCCCCAGACCCTTCTAGAGCCTCCCCAGACCCTTCTAAGAGCACCCAGACCCTTCTAGATGCCACAAGTGCCCTTCTGAAAGCCAGCAGAACATTCTAGAGCCCCCCAGGACCGTTCTACAAGCCCCCAGACCCTTCTAGAGGCACCCAGGGCCCCTCTTAAGGCACCCCGTCCCTTCTAGAGCACCCCAGGACCCTTCTAAAAGCCCCCAGACCCTTCTAGAGCCTCCCCAGACCCTTCTAAGAGCACCCAGACCCTTCTAGATGCCACAAGGGCCCTTCTGAAAGAGAGCAGAACATTCTAGAGCCACCCAGGACCCTTCTAAAAGCACCCAGACCATCCTAGAGCCACCCAGGACCCTTCTAAAAGCCCCCAGACCTATCTAGAGACTTCCAGGACCCTTCTAAAAGCCCCCAGACCCTTCTAGAGCCACCCAGGACCATTCTAAAAGCCCCCAGACCTTCTAGAGCCACCCAGGACAATTCTATAAGCATCCAGACTCTTCTAGAGCCCCCCAGGACCATTCTAAAGGCCCCCCAGACCTTTCTAGACCTTCCCCGGATCATTCTAAAAGCCCCCAGACCCTTCTAGAGCCCCCCAGGACCTTTCTAAAAGCCCCCAGACCATTCTAGAGCCCCCCAGGACCCTTCTAAAGGTCCCCAGACCCTTCTAGACCCGCCCCGGATCATTCTAAAAGACTCCAGACCATTCTAGAGCCACCCAGGACCCTTCTAAAAGCCCCCAGACCTTTCTAGACCCTTCCCGGATCCTTCTAAATGACCCCAGACCCTTCTAGAGCCCCCCAGGACCCCTCTAAAAGCCTCCAGACCCTTCTAGAGCCCCCCAGGACCCTTCTAAAAGCTCCCAGACCCTTCTAGACCCTCCCCTGATCATTCTAAAAGAACCCAGACCGTTCTAAAACCTCCCAGGACCCTTCTAAAGGAACCCAGACCAACCTAGAGCATCCCAGGACCCTTCTAAAAGCCCCCAGACCCTTCTAGAGACCTCCAGGACCCTTTCAAAAGCCCCCAGAACATTTTAGAGCCACCCAGGACTATTCTAAAAGCCCCCAGACCCTTCTAGAGCCTCCCACGACCCTTCTAAAAGACCCCAGACCTTTCTAGAGCCCCCCCAGGACCCTTCTAAAGGCCCCCAGACCCTTCTAGACCCTCCCCGGATCATTCTAAAAGCCCCCAAACCCTTCTAGAGGCCCCCAGGACCCTTCTAAAAGACCCCAGACCTTTCTAGAGCCCCCCAGGACCCTTCTAAAGGCCCCCAGACCCTTCTAGACCCTCCCCGGATCATTCTAAAAGCCCCCAGACCATTCTAGAGCCTCCCAGGACCCTTCAAAAAGCCCCCAGACCTTTCTAGACCCTCACCGGATCCTTCTAAATGACCCCAGACCCTTCTAGAGCCACCCAGGACCCCTCTAAAGACTCCAGACTCTTCTAAAGCCAACCAGGACCCTTCTAAAAGCTCCCAGACCCTTCTAGACCCTCCCCTGATCATTCTAAAAGACCCCAGACCGTTCTAAAACCTCCCAGGACCTTTCTAAAGGAACCCAGACCCTTCTAGACCCTCCCCGGATTATTCTAAAATCCCCCAGACCATTCTAGAGCCCCCCAAGTCCCTTCTAAAAGCCTCCAGACCCTTCTAGAGACCCCAGGACCCTTCTAAAAGCCCCCAGACCCTTCTAGACCCTCCGCAGATCCTTCTAAAAGCCCCCAGACCCTTCTAGAGGCAACCAGGGCCCCTCTTAAAGAACCTCGTCCCTTCTAGAGCACCCCAGGACCCTTCTAAAAGCCCCCAGACCCTTCTAGAGCCTCCCCAGACCCTTCTAAGAGCACCCAGACCCTTCTAGAGGCCCCCAGGACCCTTCTGAAAGCCAGCAGAACATTCTAGAGCCACCCAGGACCCTTCTAAAGGCACCCAGACCAACCTAGAGCATCCCAGGACCCTTCTAAAAGACCCCAGACCCTTCTATAGACCTCCAGGACCCTTTCAAAAGCCCCCAGAACATTCTAGAGCCACCCAGGACTCTTCTAAAAGCCCCCAGACCCTTCTAGAGCCTCCCACGACCCTTCTAAAAGCACCCAGACCATTCTGGAGCCCCCCAGGACCATTCTAAAGGCCCCCAGACCTTTCTAGACCCTCCCCGGATCATTCTAAAAGCCCCCAGACGCTTCTAGAGCCACCCAGGACCATTCTAAAAGCCCCCAGACCTTCTAGAGCCCCCCAGAACCCTTCTAAAGGAACCCAGACCCTTCTAGAACCCCCCCAGGACTCTTCTAAAATCTCCCAGACCCTTCTAGAGGCCCCCAGGACCCTTCTAAAAGCCCCCAGACCCTTCTAGAGCCACCCAGGACCCTTCTATAAGCATCCAGACTCTTCTAGAGCCCACCAGGACCCTTCTAAAAGTCCCCAGACCCTTCTAGAGGCCCCCAGGACCCGTCTAAAAGCCTCTAGACCCTTCTAGAGCCACCCAGGACCTTTCTATAAGCACCCAGACCCTTCTAGAGGCCCACAGGACCCTTATAAATGCACCCAGACCCTTCTAGAGCCTCCCAGGACCCTTCTAAAAGCCCCCAGACCCTTCTAGAGACACCCCAGTACCCTTCTAAAAGACCCCAGACCCTTCTAGAGCCCACCAGGACCCCTCAAAAAAGCAACCAGACCCTTCAAGAGCCACCCAGGACCCTTCTAAAAGCCCCCAGACCATTCTAGAGCCCCCCAGGACCGTTCTAAAAAGCCCCCAGACCCTTCTAGAGGCACCCAGGGCCCCTCTTAAGGCACCCCGTCCCTTCTAGAGCACCCCAGGACCCTTCTAAAAGCCCCCCAGACCCTTCTAGAGCCTCCCCAGACCCTTCTAAGAGCACCCAGACCCTTCTAGATGCCACAAGGGCCCTTCTGAAAGCCAGCAGAACATTCTAGAGCCACCCAGGACCCTTCTAAAAGCACCCAGACCATCCTAGAGCAACCCAGGACCCTTCTAAAAGCCCCCAGACCTATCTAGAGACTTCCAGGACCCTTCTAAAAAGCCCCCAGAACCTTCTAGAGCCACCCAGGACTCTTCTAAAAACCCCCAGACCCTTCTAGAGCCTCCCACGACCCTTCTAAAAGCTCCCAGACCCTTCTGGAGCCCCCCCAGGACCATTCTAAAGGCCCCCAGACCTTTCTAGACCTTCCCCGGATCATTCTAAAAGCCCCCAGACCCTTCTAGAGCCCCCCAGGACCTTTCTAAAAGCCCCCAGACCATTCTAGAGCCCCCCAGGACCCTTCTAAAGGTCCCCAGACCCTTCTAGACCCGCCCCGGATCATTCTAAAAGACTCCAGACCATTCTAGAGCCACCCAGGACCCTTCTAAAAGCCCCCAGACCTTTCTAGACCCTCCCCGGATCCTTCTAAATGACCCCAGACCCTTCTAGAGCCCCCCAGGACCCCTCTAAAAGCCTCCAGACCCTTCTAGAGCCCCCCAGGACCCTTCTAAAAGCTCCCAGACCCTTCTAGACCCTCCCCTGATCATTCTAAAAGAACCCAGACCGTTCTAAAACCTCCCAGGACCCTTCTAAAGGAACCCAGACCAACCTAGAGCATCCCAGGACCCTTCTAAAAGCCCCCAGACCCTTCTAGAGACCTCCAGGACCCTTTCAAAAGCCCCCAGAACATTCTAGAGCCACCCAGGACTATTCTAAAAGCCCCCAGACCCTTCTAGAGCCTCTCCACGACCCTTCTAAAAGCACCCAGACCATTCTGGAGCCCCCCAGGACCATTCTAAAGGCACCCAGACCTTTCTAGACCCTCCCCGGATCATTCTAAAAGCCCCCAGACCCTTCTAGAGGCCCCCAGGACCCTTCTAAAAGACCCCAGACCTTTCTAGAGCCCCCCAGGACCCTTCTAAAGGCCCCCAGACCCTTCTAGACCCTCCCCGGATCATTCTAAAAGCCCCCAGACCATTCTAGAGCCTCCCAGGACCCTTCTAAAAGCCCCCAGACCTTTCTAGACCCTCACCGGATCCTTCTAAATGACCCCAGACCCTTCTAGAGCCACCCAGGACCCCTCTAAAAGACTCCAGACTCTTCTAAAGCCAACCAGGACCCTTCTAAAAGACCCCAGACCTTTCTAGAGCCCCCCAGGACCCTTCTAAAGGCCCCCAGACCCTTCTAGACCCTCCCCTGATCATTCTAAAAGACCCCAGACCGTTCTAAATCCTCCCAGGACCCTTCTAAAAGGCCCCCAGACCCTTCTAGATCCCCCCAGACCCTTCTAAAAGCACTCAGACCCTTCTAGAGGCCCCCAGGACCCTTCTAAAAGCACCCAGACCCTTCTAGAGCCTCCCAGGACCCTTCTAAAAGCTCCCAGACCCATCTAGAGCCCCCCAGGACCCTTCTAAAAGGCACCAGACCCTTCTAAACCCTCCCTGGATCCTTCCAAAAGCCCCAGACCCTTCTAGAACCTCCCAGGTACATTCTAAAAGTCCCCAGACCTTTCTAGAGCCCCCCAGGACCCTTCTAAATGCCCCCAGACCCTTCTAGAGCCCCCAGGACACTTCTAAAAGAACCCAGACCCCTTCTAGAGCCCCCCAGGACCCTTCTAAAAGCCCCCAGACCCTTCTAGAGGCACCCAGAGCCCATCTTAAGGCCCCCAGACAATTCTAGAGCCCCCCAGGACCCTTCTAAACGCCCCCAGACCCTTCTAGAGCACCCCAGGACCCTTCTAAAAGCCCGCAGACACGTCTAGACCCTCCCCGGATCATTCTAAAAGCCCCCAGACCCTTCTAGAGACCCCCAGGACACTATAAAAGCCCCCAGACGATTCTAGAGCCCCAGAGGACCCTTCTAAAAGCCCCGAGACCCTTCTAGAGCACCCCAGGACCCTTCTAAAAGCCTCCAGAGCCTTCTAGAGCAACCCCAGGATCCTTCTAAAATCCCCCATCCCCGTCTAGAGGCCCCCAGGGCCCCTCTTAAGGCACCCCGTCCCTTCTAGAGCACCCTAAAACCCTTCTAAAAGTCCCCAGACCCTTCTAGAGCACCACAGGACCCTTCTAAAAGCCCCCAGACCCGTCTAGAGCCCCCCCGGACCCTTCTAAAAGCACCCAGACCATTCTAGAGGACCCCAGGACCTTTCTGAAAGCCCCCAGACCCTTCTAGACCCACCCCGGATTATTCTAAAAGCCCTAGAACCCTTCTAGAGCACCCCAAGACCCTTCTAAAAGCCTCCAGACCCTTCTAGAGCCCCCCAGGAAACTTCTAGAAGCCCCCAGACCCTTCTAGACCCTCCCCGGATCATTCTAAAAGCCCCCAGACCCTTCTAGAGCCCCCCAGGACCACTCTAATAGATTCCAGTCCCTTCTAGAGGACCCCAGGACCCTTCTATAATTCCCCAGACCCTTCTAGAGAACCCCAAACCCTTCTAAAAGCCCCCAGACCCTTCTAGAGGACCCCAGGACCCTTCTAAAAGCACCCAGAACATTCTAGAGCCTCCCAGGACCATTCTAAAAGCCCCCAGACCCTTCTACAGCACCCCAGGACCCTTCTAAAAGCCCCCAGACCCTTCTAGAGCCCCCCAGGACCATTCTAAAAGCCCCAGACCTTTCTAGACCCTCCCCGGATCCTTCTACATGACCCCAGACCCTTCTAGAGCCGCCCAGGACCCCTCTAAAAGACTCCAGACCCTTCTAGAGCCCCCCAGGACCCTTCTAAAAGCCCCCAGAACTTTATAGACCCTCCCCGGATCCTTCTTAAAGATCCCAGACCATTCTAGAGAACCCCAAGACCCTTCTAAAAGCACTCAGACCCTTCTAGAGGCACTCAGGACCCTTCTAAAAGCACGCAGACCCTTCTAGATCCTCCCAGGACCATTCTAAAAGCCCCGAGACCCTTCTACAGCCCCCCAGGATCTTTCTAAAAGCCCCCAGACCTTTCTAGAGCCCCCCAGGACACTTCTAAATACTCCCAGACCCATCTAGAGCCCCCCAGGACCCTTCTAAAAGCACCCAGACCCTTCTAGAGGCCCCCAGGACCCTTCTAAAAGCGCCCAGAACATTCTAGAGCCTCCCAGGAAAATTCTAAAAGCCCCCAGACCCTTCTAGAGCACCCCAGGACCCTTCTAAATGCCCCCAGACCCTTCTAGAGCCCCCCCCGACCCTTCTAAGAGCACCCAGACCCTTCTAGAGGCACCCAGGACCCTTCTGAAAGCCAGCAGAACATTCTAGAGCCCCCCAGGACCCTTCTAAAGGCACCCAGACCATTCTAGAGACTTCCAGGACCCTTCTAAAAGCCCCCAGAACTTTCTAGAGCCACCCAGGACTCTTCTAAAAGCCCCCAGACGCTTCTATAGACCTCCAGGACCCATTCAAAAGCCCCCAGAACATTCTAGAGCCACCCAGGACTCTTCTAAAAGCCCCCAGACCCTTCTAGAGCCTGCCACGACCCTTCTAAAAGCACACAGACCATTCTGGAGCCCCCCAGGACCATTCTAAAGGCCCCCAGACCTTTCTAGACCCTCCCCGGATCATTCTAAAAGCCCCGAGACCCTTCTAGAGCCCCCAGGGACCCTTCTAAAAGAAACCAGAGCATTCTAGAGCCCCCCAGGACTCTTCTAAAGGCCCCCAGACCCTTCTAGACCCTCCCCGGATCATTCTAAAAGCCCCCAGACCATTCTAGAGCCTCCCAGGACCCTTCTAAATGCCCCCAGACCCTTCTAGACCCTCGCCGGATCCTTCTAAATGACCCCAGACCCTTCTAGAGCCCCCCATGACCCCTCTAAAAGACTCCAGACCCTTCTAAAGCCCCCCAGGACCCTTCTAAAAGCTCATAGACCCTTCTAGACCCTCCCCTGATCATTCTAAAAGACCCCAGACCGTTCTAAAACCTCCCAGGACCCTTCTAAAGGAACCCAGACCCTTCTAGACCCTGCCCGGATTATTCTAAAAGCACTCGGACACTTCTAGAGCCCCAAAGACCCTTCTAAAAGCCTCCAGACCCTTCTAGAGCACCCCAGGACCCTCTTAAAGCCCCCAGACCATTCTAGAGGCCACCAGGACCCTTCTGAAAAAGCGCAGACCCTTCTTGAGCCTCCCAGGACCCTTCTAAATGCACCCAGACCCATCTAGAGCAGTCCAGGACCCTTCTAAAAGCCCCCAGACCCTTCTAGAGCCACCCAGGACCCTTCTAAAAGCCCCCAGAACCTTCTAGACCCTCCCCGGATCCTTCTTAAAGAACCCAGACCATTCTAGAGCCCCCCAAGACCCTTCTAAAAGCACTCAGACACTTCTAGAGGCCCCCAGGACCCTTCTAAAAGCACCCAGACGCTTCTAGAGCCTCCCAGGACCATTCTAAAAGCCCCGATGACCCTGGGGGCATCTAGAATAGTCTGGCTCTAGAAGGGTCTGGGTGCTTTTAGAAGGGTCCTGGGGGGCTCTAGAATGGTCTGGGGGCTTTTAGAAGGGTTCTGGGGAGCTCTAGAAGGGTATGGGGGCTTTTAGAAGGGTCCTGAGGGGGTCTAGAAGGGTGTGAGGGCTTTTGGAAGGGTCCTGGGCGATTCTAGAAGGGTCTGGGGGCTTTTAGAAGGGTCCTGTAAGGCTCTAGAAGGGTCTGGGCGCTTTTAGAAGGATTCGGGGATGGTCTAGAAGGGTCTGGGAGCTTTTAGAAGGGTCCTGTGGGGCTCTAGAAGGGCCTGGGTGCTTTTAGAAGGGTCCTGGGTGGCTCTAGAAGGGTCTGGGGGCTTTTAGAAGGGTCTTGGGAGCTCTAGAAAGGTCTGGGGGCTTTTAGGAGGGTCCTGGGGGGCGCTAGAAATGTCTGGGTGCATTTAGAAGGGTCCTGGGGAGCTCTAGAAGGGTCTTGGGGCTTTCTGAAGGGTCCTGGGGGCCTCTAGAAGGGTCTGCAGGCTTTTAGAAGGGTCCTGGGGGGCTCTAGAATGGTCTGGGGGCATTCAAAAGGGTCTTGGGAGCCTCTAGAAGGGTCTGGAGGCTTTTAGAAGAGTCCTGGGAGGCTCTAGATGGGTCTGGCGGCATTTAGAATTGTCCTGGGTGGCTCTAGAATGGTCTGGGGGAGTTTAGAAGGGTCATGGGGCCTCTAGAAGGGTCTGGGAGCTTTTAGAAGGGACCTGGGGAGCTCTAGAAGGGTCTGGGGGCTTTTAGAAGTGTCCTGGGCGGCTCTAGAAGGGTCTGGGTGCTTTTAGAAGGGTCCTGGGCGGCTCTAGAAGGGTCTATGGGCATTTAGAAGGGTCCTGGGGAGCTCTAGAAGTGTCTGGGGGCTTTTAGAAGGGTCCTGGGGTTCTCTAGAAGGGTCTGGGTCCTTTCAGAAGGGCCCTGGGGGCCTCTAGAAGGGTCTGGAGGCTTTTCGAAGGGTCCTGGACTGCTCTAGATGGGTCTGGGTGCATTTAGATGGGTCCTGGGCGGCTCTAGAAGGGTCTGGGGGCTATTAGAAGGGTCCTGGGGAGCTCTAGAAGTGTCTGGGGGGTTTTAGAAGGGTCCTGGGGGGCTCTAGAAGGGTCTGGGTCCTTTCAGAAGGGCCCTGGGGGCTTCTAGAAGGGTCTGGAGGCTTTTCGAAGGGTCCTGGACTGCTCTAGATGGGTCTGGGGCATTTAGAAGGGTCCTGGGAGGCTCAAGAAGGGTCTGGGCGCTTTCAGAAGGGTCCTGGTGGCCTCTAGAATGGTCTGGGGGCTTTTAGAAGGGTCCTGGGGGCCTCTAGAAGGGTCTGGGGGCTTTTAGAAGTGTCCTGGGGGGTTCTAGAAGGGTCTGGGTGCTTTTAGAAGGGTACTGGGCGGCTCTAGAAGGGTCTGGGGGCTTTAGAAGGGTCCTGGGGAGCTCTAGAAGTGTCTGGGGGCTTTTAGAAGGGTCCTGGGGGGGCTCTAGAAGGGTCTGGGTCCTTTCAGAAGGGCCCTGGGGGCCTCTAGAAGGGTCTGGAGGCTTTTCGAAGGGTCCTGGACTGCTCTAGATGGGTCTGGTGGCATTTAGAAGGGTCCTGGGAGTCTCTAGAAGTGTCTGGGCGCTTTCAGAAGGGTCCTGAGGGGATCTAGAAGGGTCTGGAGGCTTTTAGAAGGGTCCTGGGGGCCTCTAGGATGGTCTGGGGGCTTTTAGATGGGTCCTGGGAGGATCCAGATGGTCTGGGTGCTTTTAGAAGGATCCGGGAGGGTCTAGAAGGGTCTGGGACTTTTAGAAGGGTCCTGGGGGGCTCCACAAAGGTCTGGAGGATTTTAGAAGGATCCGGGGAGGCTCTAGAAGGGTCTGGCGGCATTTATAGGGTCCTGGAGGCCTCTAGAATGGTCTGGGGGCTTTTAGAAGGGTCCTGGGGGGCTCTAGACGGGTGTGAGGGCATTTAGAAGGGTCCTGGGGGCATCTAGAAGGCTCTGGGGGCTTTTAGAAGGTTCCTGGGGGCCTCTAGAAGTGTCTGAGGGATTTTAGAAGGGTCCTGGAGGCTCTAGAAGAGTCTGGGTGCTTTTAGAAGGATCATATGGGGCTGTAGAAGGGTCTGGATGCTTTTAGATGGGTCCTGGGGGGCTCTAGAAGGGTTTGTGGGCTATTAGAATGATCCGGGGAGGGTCTAGAAGGCTCTGGGGCTTTTAGAAGGGTCCTTGGTTGCTCTAGAAGGGTCTGGGGACCATTAGAGGGGCCCTAGAAGCCTCTCGAAGGGTCTGGGGGATTTTAGGAGGGTCCTAGGGAGCTCTAGAAGTGTCTGGGGCTTTTAGAAGGGTCCTTGTGGTCTCTAGAAGGGTGTGGGGACCATTAGAGGAGCCCTGGGGGCCTCTAGAAGGGTCTGGGTGCTTTTAGAAGGGTCCTGGGTGGCTCTAGAATTTTCTGGGGTCTTTCAGAAGGGTCCTGGGGGTCTCTAGAAGGGTCTGGGGGATTTTAGAAGGGTCCTGGGGTGATCTAGAAGGGTCTGGGTGCTTTTACAAGGGTCCTGGGGGGCTCTAGCAGGGTGTGGTGTGAGGGCTTTTAGAAGGGTCCTGCGGGTCTCTAGAAGGCTCTGAGGGCTTTTAGAAGGGTAATGGGGAGTTCTAGAAGGGTCTGGGGGCTTTTAGACGGGTCCTGGGAGGCTCTAGAAGGGTCTGGGGGCTTTTAGAAGGGTCATGGGGGTCTTTAGAAGGGTCTGGGATTTTTTAGAATAGTCCTGGGGGGCCCTAGAATGCTCTGGGGGCTTTTAGAAGGGTCCTGTGGGGCTCTAGAAGAGTGTGAGGGCTTTTAGAAGGGTCTTGGGGTCCTCTAGAAGGGTCTGAGTGATTTTAGAAGGGTCCTGGGATTCTCTAGAAGGGTCTGGGGGCTTTTAGAAGGGTCCTGGGTGGCTCTAGAAGGGTCTGGGGGATTTTAAAATGGTCCTGGGGGTCTCTAGAAGGGTCTGGGGGCTTTTAGAATGGTCGTTTGGAGCTCTAGAATGGTCTGGGGGCTTTTAGAAGGGTCCTGGTGGACTCTAGAAGGGTCTGGGGGCTTTTAGAAGGGTCCTGGGGAGACCTAGAATGGTCTGGAGGCTTTTAGAAGGGTCCTGGGGGGCTCCATAATGGTCTGGGTGCTTTTAGAAGGGTCCTGGGGACTCTAGAAAGGTCTGCGGGCTTTCAGAAGGGTCCTGTTGGCCTCTAGACTGGTCTGGAGGCTTTTAGAAGGGTCCTGGGGGCTCTAGAATGGTCTGGGGGCATTTAGAAGAGTCCCGGGGGGCTCTAGAAGGGTCTGGGGGCTTTTAGAAGTATCTTGGAGGCCTCTAGAAATGTCTGGGGGCATTTAGAAGGGTCCTGGGGGGCTCTAGAAGAGTGTGGGCGCTAATAGAAGGGTCCTGGGAGGCTCCAATTGGGTCTGGGTGCTTTTAGAACGATCCGGGGAGGCTCTAGAAGGGTCTGGGGGCTTTCAGAAGGGTCCTGGGGAGCTCTAGAAAGGTCTGGGTGCTTTTAGAAGGGACCTGGGGGACTCTAGAAGGGTCTGGGGTCTTTTAGAAGAGTCCTGCGGGTCTCTAGAAGGGACTGAGGGCTTTTAGAAGGGTCCTTGGGAGGTCTAGAAGGGTCTGGGGGCTTTTAGAAGGGTCCTGGGTTGCTCTAGAAGGGTCTGGGGACCATTAGAGGGGCCTTGGGGGCCTCTAGAAGGGTCTGGGGGATTTTAGAAGGGTCCTGGGTAGCTCTAGAAGGGTCTGGGGACTTTTGGAAGGGTCCTGGGAGGCTTTAGAAGGGTCTGGGTGCTTTCAGAAAGGGTCATGAGGGGCTCTAGAATGGTTTGTGGTCTTTTAAAAAGGTCCTGGGAGGCTCTAGAAGGGTCTGGGGGCTTTTAGAAGGGTCCTGGGTGGCTCTAGAAGGCTCTGCGGTCTTTTAGAAGGGTCCTGGGGACCTCTAGAAGGGTCTGGGGGCTTTTTGAAGGGACCTAGGGGCCTCTAGAAGGGTCTGGGGGCTTTTAGAAGGGTCCTGGGGGGCTCTAGAAGGGTCAGTGGGCTTTTAGAAGGGTCCTGGGGGGCTCTAGATGGGTCTGGGGTCTTTTAGAAGGGTCCAGGGGGCCTCTAGAAGGGTCTGGGGGCTCTTGGAAGGGACCTAGGGGCCTCTAGAATAGTCTGGGGCTTTTAGAAGGGTCCGTGGAGGCTCTAGAAGGGTCTGGGGGCTTTTAGAAGGGTCCTTGGGGATTCTAGAAGGGTCTGGGGACCATTAGAGGGGCCCTAGGGGGCCTCTAGAAGGGTCTGGAGTATTTTAGAAGGGTCCTGGGGAGCTCTAGAAGGGTCTGGGTGCATTTAGAAGGGTCCTGGGGGGCTCTATATGGGTCTGGGTTCTTTTAGAAGGGTCTGGGGAGCTCTAGAAGGGTCTGAGGGCTTTTAGAAGGATCCTGGGGGGCTCTAGAAGGGTCTGGGTACCATTAGAGGGGCCCTGGGTGCCTCTAGAAGGGTCTGGGATCTTTTAGAAGAGTCCTGGGGAGCTCTAGATGGGTCTGGGGGCTTTTAGAAGGATCCTGGTTGCCTCTAGAAGAATCTGGAAGCTTTTAGAATGGTCCTGGGGGGCTCTAGAAGGGTCTGGGGGCTTTCAGAAGGGTCCTGGGGGGCTCTAGAAGGGTCTGGGGGCTTTTAGAAGGGTCCTGGGGGGCTCTAGATGGGTCTGGTGGCTTTTAGAATGGTCCTGGGGGCCTCTAGAAGCGTCTGGGGTCTTTTAGAAGAGTCTGGTAAGCTCTAGAATGGTCTGGGGGCTTTTAGAATAGTCCTGGGTGGCTCTAGAATGGTCTGGGGACTTTTGGAAGGGTCCTGGGGGGATCTAGAAGGGTCTGGGGGCTTTCAGAAGTGTCCTCCGGGCCTCTAGAAGGGTCTGGAGGCTTTTAGAAGGGTCCTGGGAGGCTCTAGAAGGGTCAGGGGGCTGTTAGAACTGTCCTGAGGGGCTCTAGAAGGGTCTGGGGGCTTTTAGAAGGGTCCTGGGTGCCTCTAGAAGGGTCTGGGGGCTTTTGGAAGGGACCTGGGGGGCTCTAGAAGGGTCCGGGAGCTGTTAGACGGGTACTGTGGGCTCTAGAAGGGTCTGGGGGCTTTTAGAAGGGTCCTGGTGGCCTCTAGAAGGGTCTGGGGGCTTTTGGAAGGGACCTAGTGGCATCTAGAAGGGTCTGGAAAATTTTAGAAGGGTCCTGGTGGCCTCTAGAATGGTCTGGGAGCTTTTGGAAGGGTCTTGGGGGGCTCTAGAAGGGTCTGGAAGCTTTTAGAAGGGTCCTTGGGGGCTCTAGAAGGGTCTGGGGAACATTAGAGGGGGCCTGGGGGACTCTAGATGGGTCTGGGATCTTTTAGAAGAGTCCTGGGGAGCTCTAGAAGGGTCTGGGGGCTTTTAGAAGGATCCTGGTTGCCTCTAGAAGAATCTGGGGGCTTTTAGACTGGTCCTGGGGGGCTCTAGAAGGGTCTGGGGGCTTTCAGAAGGGTCCTGGGGGGCTCTAGAAGGGTCTGGGGGCTTTTAGAAGGGTCCTGTGGGCCTCTAGAAGGGTCTAGGGGCTTTTAGAAGGGTCCTGGGAGGCTCCAGATGGGTCTGGGTGCTTTTAGAACGATCCGGGGAGGCTCTAGAAGGGTCTGGGGGCTTTCAGATGGGTCGTGGGGGGCTCTAGAAGGGTCTGGGTGCTTTTAGAACGGTCCTGGGATGCTCTAGAAGGGTCTGGGGACCATTAGAGGGGCCTTGGGGGCCTCTAGAAGGGTCTGGGCGATTCTAGAAGAATCCGGGGAGGCTCTAGAAGGGTCTGGGGGCCTTTAGAAGGGTCCTGGGGAGCTCTAGAAGGGTGTGGGGGCTTTTAGAAGGGTCCTGGGTGCATCTAGAAGGCTCTGGGGGCTTTTAGAAGCGTCTTGGGGGCCTCTAGAAGGGTCTGAGGGATTTTAGAAGGGTCCTGGGAGGCTGTAGAAGGGTCTGGGTGCTTTTAGAAGGATCCGGGGAGGGTCTAGAAGGGTCTGGGGGCTTTTAGATGGATCCTGGGGGGCTCTAGAAGGGTCTGGGATATTTTAGAAGGGTCCTGGGGTACTCTAGAAGGGTCTGGGGACCATTAGAGGGGCCTTGGGGGCCTCTAGAAGGGTCTGTTGGATTTTAGAAGGGTCCTGGGTAGCTCTAGAAGGGTCTGGGGACTTTTAGAAGGGTCCTGGGAGGCTTTAGAAGGGTCTGGGGGCTTTCAGAAGGGTCATGAGGGGCTCTAGAATGGTTTGTGGTCTTTTAAAAAGGTCCTGGGAGGCTCTAGAAGGGTCTGGGGGCTTTTAGAAGGGTCCTGGGGACCTCTAGAAGGGTCTGGGGGATTTTGAAGGGACCTAGGGGCCTCCAGAAGGGTCTGGGGACTTTTAGAAGGGTCCTGGGGGGCTCTAGAAGGGTCAGGGGGCTTTTAGAAGGGTCCTGGGGGGCTCTAGATGGGTCTGGGTTCTTTTAGAAGGGTCCTGGGGGTCTCTAGAAGGGTCCGGGGGCTTTTTGAAGGGACCTAGGGGCCTCTAGAATGGTCTGGGTGCTTTTAGAAGGGCCCGTGGAGGCTCTAGAAGGGTCTGGGGGCTTTTAGAAGGGTCCTTGGGGATTCTAGAAGGGTCTGGGTACTATTAGAGGGGCCCTGGGGGCCTCTAGAAGGGTCTGGAGTATTTTAGAATGGTCCTGGGGAGCTCTAGAAGGGTCTGGGTGCTTTTAGTAGGGTCCTGGGGGGCTCTATAAGGGTCTGGGGTGTTTTAGAAGGGTCCTTGGGAGCTCTAGAAGGGTCTGAGGGCTTTTAGAAGGATCCTGGGGGGCTCTAGAAGGGTCTGGGTACCATTAGAGGGGCCCTGGGTGCCTCTAGAAGGGTCTGGGATCTTTTAGAAGAGTCCTGGGGAGCTCTAGAAGGGTCTGGGGGCTTTTAGAATTATCCTGGTTGCCTCTAGAAGAATCTGGGGGCTTTTAGAATGGTCCTGAGGGGCTCTAGAAGGGTCTGGGGGCTTTCAGAAGGGTCCTGGGGGCTCTAGAAGGGTCTGGGGGCTTTTAGAAGGGTCCTGGGGGGCTCTAGATGGGTCTGGGGGCTTTTAGAAGGGTCCTGGGAGGCTCCAGATGGGTCTGGGTGCTTTTAGAACGATCCGGGGAGGCTCTAGAAGGGTCTGGGGGCTTTTACAAGGGTCCTGGGGGGCTCTAGAAGGGTCTGGGGGCTTTTAGAATAGTCCTGGGTGGCTCTAGAAGGGTCTGGGGGCTGTTAGAACTGTCCTGAGGGGCTCTAGAAGGGTCTGGGGGCTTTTAGAAGGGTCCTGGGTGCCTCTAGAAGGGTCTGGGGGCTTTTGGAAGGGACCTGCGGGGCTCTAGAAGGGTCAGGGATCTGTTAGACCGGTACTGTGGGCTCTAGAAGGGTCTGGGGGCTTTTAGAAGGGTCCTGGTGGCCTCTAGAATGGTCTGGGAGCTTTTGGAAGGGACCTAGTGGCATCTAGAAGGGTCTGGAGAATTTTAGAAGGGTCCTGGGGAGCTCTAGAACGGTCTGGGTGCTTTTAGAAGGGTCTTGGGGGGCTCTAGAAGGGTCTGGAAACATTTAGAAGGGTCCTTGGGGGATCTAGAAGGGTCTGGGGAACATTAGAGGGGGCCTGGGGGACTCTAGATGGGTCTGGGGTCTTTTAGAAGAGTCCTGGGGAGCTCTAGAAGGGTCTGGGGGCTTTTAGAAGGATCCTGGTTGCCTCTAGAAGAATCTGGGGGCTTTTAGAATGGTCCTGAGGGGCTCTAGAAGGGTCTGAGGGCTTTCAGAAGGCTCCTGGGGGGCTCTAGAAGGGTCTGGGGGCTTTCAGAAGGGTCCTGTGGGCCTCTAGAGGGGTCTAGGTGCTTTTAGAAGGGTCCTGGGAGGCTCCAGATGGGTCTGGGTGCTTTTAGAACGATCCGGGGAGGCTCTAAAAGGGTCAGGGGGCTTTCAGATGGGTCCTGGGGGGCTCTAGAAGGGTCTGGGTGCTTTTAGATGGGTCCTCCGGGCCTCTATAAGGGTCTGGAGGCTTTTAGAAGGGTCCTGGGCGGCTCTAGAAGGGTCAGGGGGCTGTTAGAACTGTCCTGAGGGGCTCTAGAAGGGTCTGGGTGCTTTTAGAAGGGTCCTGGGTGCCTCTAGAAGGGTCTGGGGGCTTTTGGAAGGGACCTGGGGGGCTCTAGAAGGGTCAGGGAGCTGTTAGACGGGTACTGTGGGCTCTAGAAGGGTCTGGGGACTTTTAGAAGGGTCCTGGGGGCCTCTAGAAGGGTCTGGGGGCTTTTGGAAGGGACCTAGTGGCATCTAGAAGGGTCTGGAAAATTTTAGAAGGGTCCTGGTGGCCTCTAGTATGGTCTGGGAGCTTTTGGAAGGGTCTTGGGGGGCTCTAGAAGGGTCTGGAAGCTTTTAGAAGGGTCCTTGGGGGCTCTAGAAGGGTCTGGGGAACATTAGAGGGGGCCTGGGGGACTCTAGATGGGTCTGGGGTCTTTTAGAAGAGTCCTGGGGAGCTCTAGAAGGGTCTGGGGGCTTTTAGAAGGATCCTGGTTGCCTCTAGAAGAATCTGGGGGCTTTTAGACTGGTCCTGGTGGGCTCTAGAAGGGTCTGGGGGCTTTCAGAAGGGTCCTGGGGGGCTCTAGAAGGGTCTGGGGGCTTTTAGAAGGGTCCTGTGGGCCTCTAGAAGGGTCTAGGGGCATTTAGAAGGGTCCTGGGAGGCTCCAGATGGGTCTGGGTGCTTTTAGAACGATCCGGGGAGGCTCTAGAAGGGTCTGGGGGCTTTCAGATGGGTCCTGGGGGGCTCTAGAAGGGTCTGGGTGCTTTTAGAACGGTCCTGGGGTGCTCTAGAAGGGTCTGGGGACCATTAGAGGGGCCTTGGGGGCCTCTAGAAGGGTCTGGCCGATTCTAGAAGAATCCGGGGAGGCTCTAGAAGGGTCTGGGGGCCTTTAGAAGGGTCCTGGGGAGCTCTAGAAGGGTGTGGGGGCTTTTAGAAGGGTCCTGGGTGCATCTAGAAGGCTCTGGGGGCTTTTAGAAGGGTCTTGGGGGCCTCTAGAAGGGTCTGAGGGATTTTAGAAGGGTCCTGGGAGGCTGTAGAAGGGTC
Source organism: Clamator glandarius (assembly GCA_033459285.1). Lineage (NCBI taxonomy): Eukaryota > Metazoa > Chordata > Aves > Cuculiformes > Cuculidae > Clamator > Clamator glandarius. The sequence continues at coordinate 22,850 of JAUNZM010001949.1, read as the reverse complement.
TGGGTGCTTTTAGAAGGATCCGGGGAGGGTCTAGAAGGGTCTGGGGGCTTTTAGATGGATTCTGGGTGGCTCTAGAAGGGTCTGGGATATTTTAGAAGGGTCCTGGGGTACTCTAGAAGGGTCTGGGGACCATTAGAGTGGCCTTGGGGGCCTCTAGGAGGGTCTGGGGGATTTTAGAAGGGTCCTGGGTCGCTCTAGAAGGGTCTGGGGACTTTTAGAAGGGTCCTGGGAGGCTTTAGAAGGGTCTGGGGGCTTTCAGAAGGGTCATGAGGGGCTCTAGAATGGTTTGTGGTCTTTTAAAAAGGTCCTGGGAGGTTCTAGAAGGGTCTGGGGGCTTTTAGAAGGGTCCTGGGGACCTCTAGAAGGGTCTGGGGGATTTTGAAGGGACCTAGGGGCCTCCAGAAGGGTCTGGGGACTTTTAGAAGGGTCCTGGGGGGCTCTAGAAGGGTCAGGGGGCTTTTAGAAGGGTCCTGGGGGGCTCTAGATGGGTCTGGGTTCTTTTAGAAGGGTCCTGGGGTTCTCTAGAAGGGTCCGGGGGCTTTTTGAAGGGACCTAGGGGCCTCTAGAATGGTCTGGGTGCTTTTAGAAGGGTCCGTGGAGGTTCTAGAAGGGTCTGGGGGCTTTTAGAAGGGTCCTTGGGGAATCTAGAAGGGTCTGGGGACCGTTAGAGGGGCCCTGGGGGCCTCTAGAAGGGTCTGGAGTATTTTAGAATGGTCCTGGGGAGCTCTAGAAGGGTCTGGGTGCTTTTAGTAGGGTCCTGGGGGGCTCTATAAGGGTCTGGGGTGTTTTAGAAGGGTCCTTGGGAGCTCTAGAAGGGTCTGAGGGCTTTTAGAAGGATCCTGGGGGGCTCTAGAAGGGTCTGGGTACCATTAGAGGGGCCCTGGGTGCCTCTAGAAGGGTCTGGGATCTTTTAGAAGAGTCCTGGGGAGCTCTAGAAGGGTCTGGGGGCTTTTAGAATTATCCTGGTTGCCTCTAGAAGAATCTGGGGGCTTTTAGAATGGTCCTGAGGGGCTCTAGAAGGGTCTGGGGGCTTTCAGAAGGGTCCTGGGGGGCTCTAGAAGGGTCTGGGGGCTTTTAGAAGGGTCCTGGGGGGCTCTAGATGGGTCTGGGGGCTTTTAGAAGGGTCCTGGGAGGCTCCAGATGGGTCTGGGTGCTTTTAGAACGATCCGGGGAGGCTCTAGAAGGGTCTGGGGGCTTTTACAAGGGTCCTGGGGGTCTCTAGAATGGTCTGGGGGCTTTCAGAAGGGTCCTGCCGGCCTCTAGAAGGGTCTGGAGGCTTTTAGAAGGGTCCTGGGAGGCTCTAGAAGGGTCAGGGGGCTGTTAGAACTGTCCTGAGGGGCTCTAGAAGGGTGTGGGGGCTTTTAGAAGGGTCCTGGGTGCCTCTAGAAGGGTCTGGGGGCTTTTGGAAGGGACCTGCGGGGCTCTAGAAGGGTCAGGGATCTGTTAGACGGGTACTGTGGACTCTAGAAGGGTCTGGGGGCTTTTAGAAGGGTCCTGGTAGCCTCTAGAATGGTCTGGGAGCTTTTGGAAGGGACCTAGTGGCATCTAGAAGGGTCTGGAGAATTTTAGAAGGGTCCTGGGGAGCTCTAGAATGGTCTGGGTGCTTTTAGAAGGGTCTTGGGGGGCTCTAGAAGGGTCTGGAAACTTTTAGAATGGTCCTAGGGGGATCTAGAAGGGTCTCGGGAACATTAGAGGGGGCCTGGGGGACTCTAGATGGGTCTGGGGTCTTTTAGAAGAGTCCTGGGGAGCTCTAGAAGGGTCTGGGGGCTTTTAGAAGGATCCTGGTTGCCTCTAGAAGAATCTGGGGGCTTTTAGAATGGTCCTGGGGGGCTCTAGAAGGGTCTGAGGGCTTTCAGAAGGGTCCTGGGGGGCTCTAGAAGGGTCTGGGGGCTTTCAGAAGGGTCCTGTGGGCCTCTAGAAGGGTCTAGGTGCTTTTAGAAGGGTCCTGGGAGGCTCCAGATGGGTCTGGGTGCTTTTAGAACGATCCGGGAAGGCTCTAGAAGGGTCAGGGGGCTTTCAGATGGGTCCTGGGGGTCTCTAGAAGGGTCTGGGTGCTTTTAGATGGGTCCTGGGATGCTCTAGATAGGTCTGGGGACCATTAGAGGGGCCTTGGGGGCCTCTAGAAAGGTCTAGGGGATTTTAGAAGAATCCTGGGAGGCTCTAGAAGGGTCTGGGGGCCTTTAGAAGGGTCCTGGGGAGCTCTAGAAGGGTCTGGAGGCTTTTAGAAGCGCCCTGGGGGGCTCTAGAAGGGTCTGGGGGCTTTTAGAACGGTCCTGGGAGGCTGTAGAAGGGTCTGGGTGCTTTTAGAAGGATCCGCGGAGGGTCTAGAAGGTTCTGGGGGCTTTTAGATGGCTCCTGGGGGGCTCTAGAATGGTCTGGGGTATTTTAGAAGGGTCCTGGGGGACTCTAGAAGGGTCTGGGGGCTTTTAGAAGGGTCGTGGGGAGCTCTAGAATGGTCTGGGGGCTTTCAGATGGGTCCTGGGGGGCTCTAGAAGGGTCTGGGTGCTTTTAGAAGGGTCCTGGGGTGATCTAGAAGGGTCTGGGGACCATTAGAGGGGCCTTGGGGGCCTCTAGAAGGGTCTGGGGGATTTTAGAAGGGTCCTGGGTGGCTCTAGAAGGGTCTATGGACTTTTAGAAGGGTCCTGTGAGGCTTTAGAAGGGTCTGGGGGCTTTCAGAAGGGTCATGAGGGGCTCTAGAATGGTTTGTGGTCTTTTAAATAGGTCCTGGGGACCTCTAGAAGGGTCTGGGGGCTATTAGAAGGGTCCTGGGTGGCTCTAGAAGGCTCTGCGGGCTTTTAGAAGGATCCTGGGGACCTCTAGAAGTGTCTGGGGGCTTTTAGAAGGGTCCTGGGGGGCTCTAGATTGGTCTGGGGTCTTTTAGAAGGGTCCTGGGGGCCTCTAGAAGGGTCCGGGGGCTTTTGGAAGGGACCTAGGGGCCTCTAGAATGGTCTGGGGGCTTTTAGAAGGGTCCGTGGAGGTTCTAGAAGGGTCTGGGGGCTTTTAGAAGGGTCCTTGGGGATTCTAGAAGGGTCTGGGGACCATTAGAGGGGCCCTGGGTGCCTCTAGAAGGGTCAGGAGTATTTTAGAAGGGTCCTGGGGAGCTCTAGAAGGGTCTGAGGGCTTTTAGAAGGATCCTGGGGAGCTCTAGAAGGGTCTGGGGGCTTTTAGAATTATCCTGGTTGCCTCTTGAAGAATCTGGGGGCTTTTAGAATGGTCCTGGGGGGCTCTAGAAGGGTCTGGGGGCTTTCAGAAGGGTCCTGGGGGGCTCTAGAAGGGTCTCGGGGCTTTTAGAAGGTTCCTGGGGGGCTCTAGATGGGTCTGGGGGCTTTTAGAAGGGTCCTGGGGGCCTCTAGAAGGGTCTAGGGTCTTTTAGAATGGTCCTGGGAGGCTCCAGATGGGTCTGGGTGCTTTTAGAACGATCTAGGAGGCTCTAGAAGGGTCTGGGGGCTTTTAGAATGGTCCTGGGGGCCTCTAGAAGGGTCTGGGGTCTTTTAGAAGAGTCCTGGGGAGCTCTAGAATGGTCTGGGGGCTTTTAGAATAGTCCTGGGTGGCTCTAGAATGGTCTGGGGGCTTTTAGAAGGGTCCTGGGGCGATCTAGAAGGGTCTGGGTGCTTTCAGAAGGGTCCTGCCGGCCTCTAGAAGGGTCTGGAGGCTTTTAGAAGGGTCCTGGGAGGCTCTAGAAGGGTCAGGGGGCTGTTAGAACTGTCCTGAGGGGCTCTAGAAGGGTCTGGGGGCTTTTAGAAGGGTCCTGGGTGCCTCTAGAATGGTCTGGGGGATTTTGGAAGGGACCTCGGGGGCTCTAGAAGGGTCAGGGAGCTGTTAGACGGGTCCTGTGGGCTCTAGAAGGGTCTGGGGACTTTTAGAAGGGTCCTGGGGGCCTCTAGAAGGGTCTGGGGGCTTTTGGAAGGGACCTAGTGGCATCTAGAAGGGTCTGGAGAATTTTAGAAGGGTCCTGGGGAGCTCTAGAACGGTCTGGGTGCTTTTAGAAGGGTCCTGGGGGGCTCTAGAAGGGTCTGGAAACTTTTAGAAGGGTCCTTGGGGGATCTAGAAGGGTCTGGGGAACATTAGAGGGGGCCTGGGGGACTCTAGATGGGTCTGGGGTCTTTTAGAAGAGTACTGGGGAGCTCTAGAAGGTTCTGGGGGCTTTTAGAAGGATCCTGGTTGCCTCTAGAAGTATCTGGGGGCTTTTAGAAGGGTCCTGGGAGGCTCTAGAAGGGTCTGGGGGCTTTCAGAAGTGTCCTGGGAGGCTCTAGAAGGGTCTGGGGGCTTTTAGAAGGGTCCTGTGGGCCTCTAGAAGGGTCTAGGGGCTTTTAGAAGGGTCCTGGGAGGATCCAGATGGGTCTGGGTGCTTTTAGAACGATCCGGGAAGGCTCTAGAAGGGTCAGGGGGCTTTCAGATGGGTCCTGGGGGTCTCTAGAAGGGTCTGGGTGCTTTTAGATGGGTCCTGGGATGCTCTAGATAGGTCTGGGGACCATTAGAGGGGCCTTGGGGGCCTCTAGAAAGGTCTAGGGGATTTTAGAAGAATCCTGGGAGGCTCTAGAAGGGTCTGGGGGCCTTTAGAAGGGTCCTGGGGAGCTCTAGAAGGGTCTGGAGGCTTTTAGAAGCGCCCTGGGGGGCTCTAGAAGGGTCTGGGGGCTTTTAGAACGGTCCTGGGAGGCTGTAGAAGGGTCTGGGTGCTTTTAGAAGGATCCGCGGAGGGTCTAGAAGGTTCTGGGGGCTTTTAGATGGCTCCTGGGGGGCTCTAGAATGGTCTGGGGTATTTTAGAAGGGTCCTGGGGGACTCTAGAAGGGTCTGGGGGCTTTTAGAAGGGTCGTGGGGAGCTCTAGAATGGTCTGGGGGCTTTCAGATGGGTCCTGGGGGGCTCTAGAAGGGTCTGGGTGCTTTTAGAAGGGTCCTGGGGTGATCTAGAAGGGTCTGGGGACCATTAGAGGGGCCTTGGGGCCTCTAGAAGGGTCTGGGGGATTTTAGAAGGGTCCTGGGTGGCTCTAGAAGGGTCTATGGACTTTTAGAAGGGTCCTGTGAGGCTTTAGAAGGGTCTGGGGGCTTTCAGAAGGGTCATGAGGGGCTCTAGAATGGTTTGTGGTCTTTTAAATAGGTCCTGGGGACCTCTAGAAGGGTCTGGGGGCTATTAGAAGGGTCCTGGGTGGCTCTAGAAGGCTCTGCGGGCTTTTAGAAGGGTCCTGGGGACCTCTAGAAGTGTCTGGGGGCTTTTAGAAGGGTCCTGGGGGGCTCTAGATTGGTCTGGGGTCTTTTAGAAGGGTCCTGGGGGCCTCTAGAAGGGTCCGGGGGCTTTTGGAAGGGACCTAGGGGCCTCTAGAATGGTCTGGGGGCTTTTAGAAGGGTCCGTGGAGGTTCTAGAAGGGTCTGGGGGCTTTTAGAAGGGTCCTTGGGGATTCTAGAAGGGTCTGGGGACCATTAGAGGGGCCCTGGGTGCCTCTAGAAGGGTCAGGAGTATTTTAGAAGGGTCCTGGGGAGCTCTAGAAGGGTCTGAGGGCTTTTAGAAGGATCCTGGGGAGCTCTAGAAGGGTCTGGGGGCTTTTAGAATTATCCTGGTTGCCTCTTGAAGAATCTGGGGGCTTTTAGAATGGTCCTGGGGGGCTCTAGAAGGGTCTGGGGGCTTTCAGAAGGGTCCTGGGGGGCTCTAGAAGGGTCTCGGGGCTTTTAGAAGGTTCCTGGGGGGCTCTAGATGGGTCTGGGGGCTTTTAGAAGGGTCCTGGGGGCCTCTAGAAGGGTCTAGGGTCTTTTAGAATGGTCCTGGGAGGCTCCAGATGGGTCTGGGTGCTTTTAGAACGATCTAGGAGGCTCTAGAAGGGTCTGGGGGCTTTTAGAATGGTCCTGGGGGCCTCTAGAAGGGTCTGGGGTCTTTTAGAAGAGTCCTGGGGAGCTCTAGAATGGTCTGGGGGCTTTTAGAATAGTCCTGGGTGGCTCTAGAATGGTCTGGGGGCTTTTAGAAGGGTCCTGGGGCGATCTAGAAGGGTCTGGGTGCTTTCAGAAGGGTCCTGCCGGCCTCTAGAAGGGTCTGGAGGCTTTTAGAAGGGTCCTGGGAGGCTCTAGAAGGGTCAGGGGGCTGTTAGAACTGTCCTGAGGGGCTCTAGAAGGGTCTGGGGGCTTTTAGAAGGGTCCTGGGTGCCTCTAGAATGGTCTGGGGGATTTTGGAAGGGACCTCGGGGGCTCTAGAAGGGTCAGGGAGCTGTTAGACGGGTCCTGTGGGCTCTAGAAGGGTCTGGGGACTTTTAGAAGGGTCCTGGGGGCCTCTAGAAGGGTCTGGGGGCTTTTGGAAGGGACCTAGTGGCATCTAGAAGGGTCTGGAGAATTTTAGAAGGGTCCTGGGGAGCTCTAGAACGGTCTGGGTGCTTTTAGAAGGGTCCTGGGGGGCTCTAGAAGGGTCTGGAAACTTTTAGAAGGGTCCTTGGGGGATCTAGAAGGGTCTGGGGAACATTAGAGGGGGCCTGGGGGACTCTAGATGGGTCTGGGGTCTTTTAGAAGAGTACTGGGGAGCTCTAGAAGGGTCTGGGGGCTTTTAGAAGGATCCTGGTTGCCTCTAGAAGTATCTGGGGGCTTTTAGAATGGTCCTGGGGTGCTCTAGAAGGGTCTGGGGGCTTTCAGAAGTGTCCTGGGAGGCTCTAGAAGGGTCTGGGGGCTTTTAGAAGGGTCCTGTGGGCCTCTAGAAGGGTCTAGGGGCTTTTAGAAGGGTCCTGGGAGGATCCAGATGGGTCTGGGTGCTTTTAGAACGATCCGGGGAGGCTCTAGAAGGTTCTGGGGGAATTTAGAAGGGTCCTGGGGTGCTCTAGAAGGGTCTGGAGGCTTTTAGAAGCGTCCTGGGGGGCTCTAGAAGGGTGTGGGGGCTTTTAGAAGGGTCCTGGGGGCATCTAGAAGGCTCTGGGGGCTTTTAGAAGGGTCTTGGGGGCCTCTAGAAGGGTCTGAGGGATTTTAGAAGGGTCCTGGGAGGCTGTAGAAGGGTCTGGGGGCTTTTAGAAGGGTCCTGGGGGGCTCTAGAAGGGTCTGGGTGCTTTTAGAAGGATCCGGGGAGGGTCTAGAAGGGTCTGGGGGCTTTTAGATGGCTCCTGGGGGGCTCTAGAAGGGTCTGGGGTATTTTAGAAGGGTCCTGGGGGACTCTAGAAGGGTCTGTTGGCTTTTAGAATGGTCCTGGGGAGCTCTAGAATGGTCTGGGGTCTTTTAGAAGGGTCCTAGTGGGCTCTAGAAGGGTCTGGAGGCTTTTAGAAGGGTCCTGGGGAGCTCTAGAAGTGTCTGTGGGCTTTTAGAAGGGTCCTGGGGGGCTCTAGAATGCTCTGGGGGCATTTAGAAGGGACCTGGGGAGCTCTAGAAGGGTCTGGGTGCTTTCAGAAGGGTCCTCCGGGACTCTAGAAGGGTCTTTAGGCCTTTAGAATGGTCCTGGGGGGCTCTAGAATGGTCTGGGGGCATTTTGAAGGGTCCCGGGGGGCTCTAGAATGGTCTGGCGGCTTTTAGAAGGATCATGGGGGACTCTAGAAGGGTCTGGGGGCTTTTAGAAGGGTCCTGGGGGCCTCTAGAAGGGTCTGGGGGCTTTTGGAAGGGACCTAGGGGCCTCTAGAAGGGTCTGGAGGATTTTAGAAGGGTCCTGGGGAGCTCTAGAAAGGTCTGGGTGCTTTTAGAATGGTCCTGGGGGGCTCTAGAATGGTCTGGGTCCTTTTAGAAGGGCCTTGCGGGTCTCTAGAAGGCTCTGAGGGCTTTTAGAAGGGTCCTGGGTGCCTCTAGAAGGTTCTGGGGGCTTTTAGAAGGGTCCTGGGAGGCTCTAGAAGGGTCTGGGGGCTTTTAGAAGGGTCCTGGGAGTCTTTAGAAGGGTCTGGGTGCTTTTAGAATGGTCCTGGGGGCATCTAGATATCTCTGGGGTCTTTTAGAAGGGTCCTGGGGGCCTCTAGATGGGTCTGAGGGATTTTAGAAGGGTCCTGGGAGGATCTAGAAGGGTCTGGGGGCTTTTAGAAGGATCCTGGATTGCATCTAGAAGTATCTGGGGGCTTTTAGATTGGTCCTGGGGGGCTCTAGAAGGGTCTGGGGGCTTTCAGAAGGGTCCTGGGAGGCTCTAGAAGGGTCTGGTCGCTTTTAGAAGGGTCCTGTGGGCCTCTAGAAGGGTCTAGGGGCTTTTAGAAGGGTCCTGGGAGGATCCAGATGGGTCTGGGTGCTTTTAGAACGATCCGGGGAGGCTCTAGAAGGGTCTGGGGGAATTTAGAAGGGTCCTGGGGTGCTCTAGAAGGGTCTGGAGGCTTTTAGAAGCGTCCTGGGGAGCTCTAGAAGGGTGTGGGGGCTTTTAGAAGGGTCCTGGGGGCATCTAGAAGGCTCTGGGGGCTTTTAGAAGGGTCTTGGGGGCCTCTAGAAGGGTCTGAGGGATTTTAGAAGGGTCCTGGGAGGCTGTAGAAGGGTCTGGGGGCTTTTAGAAGGGTCCTGGGGGGCTCTAGAAGGGTCTGGGTGCTTTTAGAAGGATCCGGGGAGGGTCTAGAAGGGTCTGGGGGCTTTTAGATGGCTCCTGGGGGGCTCTAGAAGGGTCTGGGGTATTTTAGAAGGGTCCTGGGGGACTCTAGAAGGGTCTGTTGGCTTTTAGAATGGTCCTGGGGAGCTCTAGAATGGTCTGGGGGCTTTTAGAAGGGTCCTGGTGGGCTCTAGAAGGGTCTGGGGGCTTTTAGAAGGGTCCTGGGGAGCTCTAGAAGTGTCTGGGGGCTTTTAGAAGGGTCCTGGGGGGCTCTAGAATGCTCTGGGGGCTTTTAGAAGGGACCTGGGGAGCTCTAGAAGGGTCTGGGTGCTTTCAGAAGGGTCCTCCGGGACTCTAGAAGGGTCTTTAGGCCTTTAGAATGGTCCTGGGGGGCTCTAGAATGGTCTGGGGGCATTTAGAAGGGTCCCGGGGGGCTCTAGAATGGTCTGGCGGCTTTTAGAAGGATCATGGGAGACTCTAGAAGGGTCTGGGGGCTTTTAGAAGGGTCCTGGGGGCCTCTAGAAGGGTCTGGGGGCTTTTGGAAGGGACCTAGGGGCCTCTAGAAGGGTCTGGAGGATTTTAGAAGGGTCCTGGGGAGCTCTAGAAAGGTCTGGGTGCTTTTAGAATGGTCCTGGGGGGCTCTAGAATGGTCTGGGTCCTTTTAGAAGGGTCTTGCGGGTCTCTAGAAGGCTCTGAGGGCTTTTAGAAGGGTCGTGGGTGCCTCTAGAAGGTTCTGGGGGCTTTTAGAAGGGTCCTGGGAGGCTCTAGAAGGGTCTGGGGGCTTTTAGAAGGGTCCTGGGAGTCTTTAGAAGGGTCTGGATGCTTTTAGAATGGTCCTGGGGGCATCTAGATGGCTCTGGGGTCTTTTAGAAGGGTCCTGGGGGCCTCTAGATGGGTCTGAGGGATTTTAGAAGGGTCCTGGGAGGATCTAGAAGGGTCTGGGTGATTTTAGAAGGGTCCTGGGTGGCTCTAGAATGGTCTGGGGGCTTTTAGAAGGGTCCTGGGGGGCTCTAGAAGGGTCTGGGGGCTTTTAGAAGGGTCCTGGGGAGCTCTAGAAGGGTCTGGGTGCTTTTAGAAGAGTTCTGGGGGGCTCTAGAAGGGTCTGGGGGCTTTTAGAAGGGTCCTGGGGGGCTCTAGAATAGTCTGGGGGCATTCAGAAGGGTCCTGGGAGCGTCTAGAAGGGTCTGGAGTCTTTTAGAAGGGTCCTGGGGTTCTCTACAAGGGTCTGGGGGCACTTAGAAGGTTACTGGGGGGCTCTAGAAGGGTCTGGGGGATTTAAATCGATCCGGGGAGGCTCTAGAAGGGTCTGGCGGCATTTAGAAGGATCCGGGGAGGGTCTAGAAGGGTCTGGGGGCTTTTAGAAGGGTCCTGGGGGGCTCTAGAAGGGTCTGGGGGATTTTAGAAGGGTCCTGGGGGGCTCTAGAAGGGTCTGTTGGCTTTTAGAAGGGTCCTGGAAAGCTCTAGAATGGTCTGGGGGATTTTAGAAGGGTCCTGGGGGGCTCTAGAAGGGTCTGAGGGCTTTTAGAAGGGTCCTGGTGGGCTCTAGAATGGTCTGGGGGCATTTAGAAGGGTACCGGGGGGCTCCAGAAGGGTCTGGGGGATTTTTGAAAGATCTTGGGGGCCTCTAGAATGGTTTGGGTGCTTTTAGAAGGGTCCTGGGGGCATCTAGAAGGCTCTGGGTGCTTTTAGAAGGGTCCTGGGAGCCTCTAGAATGGTCTGAGGGATTTTAGAAGGGTCCTGGGAGGCTGTAGAAGGGTCTGGGTGCTTTTAGAAGGGTCCTGGGAGGGTCTAGAAGGGTCTGGGGGCTTTTAGAAGGGTCCTGGGGGGCCTCTAGAAGGGTCTGGGGGATTTTAGAAGGGTCCTGGGGGTCTCTAGAACGGTCTGGGGGCTTTTAGAAGGGTCCTGGGGGCCTCTAGAGTGGTCTGGGGGCATTTAGAAGGGTCCCGGGGGGATCTAGAAGGGTCTGGGGGATTTTTGAAGGATCTTGGGGGCCTCTAGAATGGTTTGGGTGCTTTTAGAAGGGTCCTGGGGGGCTCTAGAAGTGTGTGGGCGCTTTTAGAAGGGTCCTGGGGGCATCTAGAAGGCTCTGGTGGCTTTCAGATGGATCCTGGGGGCTTCTAGAAGGGTCTGAATTATTTTAGAAGGGTCCTGGGAGGCTGTAGAAGCGTCTGGGTGCTTTTAAAAGTATCCGGGGAGGGTCTGGATGGGTCTGGGGTCTTTTAGAAGGGTCCTGGGGGGCTCTAGAAGGGTCTGGGGGCTTTCAGAAGGGTCCTGGGGGCTCTAGAATGGTCTGGAGACTTCTAGAAGGGTCCTGGGGGGCTCTAGAAAGGTCTGAGGGATTTTAGAAGGGTCCTGGGAGGCTTTAGAACGGTCTAGGTGCTTTTAGAAGGGTTGTGGGGGGCTCTAGAAGGGTCTGAGGGATTTTAGAAGGGTCCTGGTGGCCTCTAGAAAGGTCTGGCTGCTTTTAGAACGGTCCTGGGGGACTCTAGATGGGTCTGGGGTCTTTTAGAAGGGATTTGGGGGGTCTAGAAGGGACTGAGGGCTTTTAGAAGGGTCCTGGGGGGCTCTGGAATTGTCTGGGGGCTTTTTGAATGGTCCTGGGGGGCTCTAGAAGGGTCTGGGGCATTTTAGAAGGGTCCAGGGGGGCTCTAGAAGGATCTGGGGACTGTTAGGAGGGTCCTGAGGGGATGTTGAATGGTCTGAGTGCTTTTAGATGGGTCCTGTAGGGCTAAAAAAGGTTCCTAACCCTATCCCTAACCCTAACCCTAACTCTTACTCTAACCCTAACTCTAACACAAACCCTAACCCTAACCCTAACCCTAACCCTAACCCTAACCCTAACCCTAACCCTAACCCTAACTCTAACCCTAACCCTAACCCTAACCCTAACTCTAACCCTAACCCTAACCCTAACCCTAACCCTAACCCTAACCCTAACCCTAACCCTAACACTAACTCTAACCCTAACCCTAACCCTAACCCTAACCCTAACTCTAACCCTAACCCTAACCCTAACCCTAACCCTAACCCTAACCCTAACCCTAACTATAACCCTAACCCTAACCCTAACCCTAACCCTAACTCTAACCCTAACCCTAACCCTAACCCTAACCCTAACCCTAACCCTAACCCTAACCCTAACCCTAACCCTAACTCTAACCCTAACCCTAACCCTAACCCTAACCCTAACCCTAACCCTAACTCTAACCCTAACCCTAACCCTAACTCTAACCCTAACCCTAACCCTAACCCTAACCCTAACCCTAACCCTAACCCTAACCCTAACCCTAACCCTAACCCTGCCTCTAACCGCTAGAAGTATCTGGGGGCTTTTAGAAGACTCCTTGAAGGATCTAGGAGGGTCTAGGGTCTCTAAAAAGGTTCCTAAGGGGCTCCGGAAGGGTCTGGGGTCTTTTAGAAGGGTCCTCGGTGGCTCTAGAAGGGTCTAGGGTATTGTAGAAGGGTCCTAAGGGGGTTTGGTAGGGCCTGGGTGGCTTTATAAGATTTTGGGGGCCTTTATAAGGTTTTGGGGGGCTCTAGAAAGTCCAGGGGCTTTGAGAAGCACACTGGGGGCTCTAAAACGGTCTGGGGGCTTTTAGAATGTTCCTGGGGGCTCTAGACGTGTCTGGGTGCTTTTAGAAGGTTCCTGGGGGGCTCTAGAAGGGTCTGGGTGCTTCTAGAGCAAAAATTTTCATTTTGCACATTTGGGGAATTCGCAGGGGTCAGGACACCCGGAGTGCAAAGGATGAGCCTGGCCTGGGAAAAGCACCTGCTTGATCAGGGTGTCTCCCCTGCCAGCTAAGTACAAAGGCCCCAGACCATTCTAGAGCCCCCCAGGACCCTTCTAAAATCCCCCAGACCCTTCTACAGCCTCCCAGGACCCTTCTAAAAGCACCCAGACCCTTCTAGAACTACCAGGACGTTTCTAAAATCCCCCAGACCCTTCTAGAGGACCCCAGGGCCCATCTAAAAGTCCCCAGACCCTTCTAGAGCCCCCCCGGACCCTTCTAATAGCACCCAGACCCTTCTAGAGCCCCCCCGGACCCTTCTAATAGCCCCAGACCCTTCTAGAGGCCCCCAGGACACTTCAGAAAGCCCCCAGACCCTTCTAGAGCCTCCCAGGACCATTCTAAAAGCCCCCAGACCCTTCTAGAGCCCCCCAGGACAATTCTAAAAGATCCCAGACCCTTCTAGAGCCCTCTAGGATCCATCAAAAAGCCCCGAGACCCTTCTAGACCGTCCCCGGATCATTCTAAAAGCCCCCAGACCCTTCTAGAGCCCCCCAGGACCCTTCTAAAAGCTTCCAGACCCTTCTAGAGCCCCCCAGGACCCTTCTAAAGGCCTCCAGACCCTTCTAGAGCCCCCCAGGACCCTTCTAAAAGCCCCCAGAACCATCTATACCTTCCCAGGTTCCTTCCAAAAGTCTCCAGACCCTTCTAGAGCCCCCCAGGACCCTTCTAAAAGCCCCCAGACCCTTCTAGAGCCCCCCAGGACCCTTCTAAAAGTCCCCAGACTCTTTTACAGACCCCCAGGACCATATAAAAGCCCCCAGACCCTTCTAGAGCACCCCAGGACCTTTCTAAAAGCCCCCAGACCCTTCTAGAGCCCCCCAGGACCCTTCTAAAAGCCTCCAGACCCTTCTAGAGCCCCCCAGGACCTTTCTAAAAGACCACAGACCCTTCTAGAGCCCCCAGGGCCCCTCTTAACCCCCCCCGTCCCTTCTAGAGCATCCCAGGACCCTTCTAAAAGTTCCCAGACCCTTCTAGAGCACCCCAGGACCCTTCTAAAAGCCCCCAGACCCTTCTAGAGCCACCCAGGACCCTTCTGAAAGCCCCCAGAACCTTCTAGAGCCCCACAGGACCCTTCTAAAAGCACCCAGACCCCTCTACATACCCCCATGACACTATAAAAGACCCCAGACCCTTCTAGAGCCCCCTACGACCCTTCTAAAAGCCCCCAGACCCTTCTAGAGCCTCCCAGGACCCTTCTAAAAGCCCCCAGACCCTTCTAGTACCTCCCAGGACACTTCTAAAAGCACCCAGACACTTCTAGAGCCTCCCAGGACCCTTCTAAAAGCACCCAGACCCTTCTAGAGCCCCCCCAGACCCATCTACAAGCCCCCAGACCCTTCTAGAGCCCCCCAGGACCCTTCTAATAGCCCCCAGACCCGTCTAGAGGCCACCAGGACCCTTCTAAAAGTCCCCAGACCATTCTAGAGCCCCCCCGGACCGTTGTAAAAGTTATCAGACATTTCTAGAGGCCCCCAGGACCCTTATAAAAGCACCCAGACCCTTCCAGAGTTTCCCAGGACCCTTCTAAACGCCCCCAGACCCTTCTAGAGCCCCCCAGGACCCTTCTAAAAGCCTCTAGACCCTTCTAGAGTCCCCCAGGACCCTTCTACAAGCACCCAGACCCTTCTAGAGCCTCCCAGGACCATTCTAAAAGCCCCCAGACCCTTCTAGAGCCCCCCAGGACCCTTCTGAAAGCCTCCAGACCCTTCTAGAGCCCCCTAGGATCCTTCAAAAAGCATAAAGACCCTTCTAGACCGTCCCCGGATCATTCTAAAAGACCCCAGACCCTTCTAGAGCCCCTCAGGACCCTTCTAAATGCCTCCAGACCCTTCTAGAGCCCCCCAGGACCCATCTAAAAGCCCCCAGACCCTTCTAGAGCCTACCAGGACCCTTCTAAAAGCCCCCAGACCCTTCTAGAGCCCCCTAGGACCAGTCTAAAAGCCCCCAGATTCTTCTAGAGGCAACCAGGATCCTTCTAAAAGCCCCCAGACCCTTCTAGTACCTCCCAGGACAATTCTAAAAGCACCCAGACCCTTCTAGAGCCTCCCAGGACCCTTCTAAAAGCACCCAGACCCTTCTAGAGCCCCCCCAGACCCATCTACAAGCCCCCAGACCCTTCTAGAGCCCCCCAGGACCCATCTAATAGCCCCCAGACCCGTCTAGAGGCCACCAGGACCCTTCTAAAAGTTCCCAGACCATTCTAGAGCACCCCAGGACCCTTCTAAAAGCCCCCAGACCCTTCTAGAGCCCCCCAGGACCCTTCTAAAAGCCCCTAGACCCTTCTAGAGGCCCCCAGGACCCTTCTGAAAGCCCCCAGACCCTTCTAGAGCCCCACAGGACCCTTCTAAAAGCACCCAGACCCTTCTATATACCCCCAGGACCCTATAAAAGCCCCCAGACCCTTCTAGAGCCCCCTAGGACACTTCTAAAAGCCCCCAGACCCTTCTAGAGCCCCCCAGGACCCTTTTAAAAGCTTCCAGACTCTTCTAGAGCACCCAGGACTCTTCTGAAAGCCCGCAGACACTTCTAGACCCTCCCCGGACCCTTCTAAAAGCCCCTAGACCCTTCTAGAGGCACCCAGGACCCCTCTCAAAGCCCCCAGAACCTTCTAGAGCCCCACAGGACCCTTCTAAAAGCAGCCAGACCCTTCTAGAGCCCCCCAAGACCCTTCTAAAAGCACCCAGACCCTTCTACAGACCCACAGGACCATTCTGAATGCCCCCAGAACCTTCTAGAGCCCCCCAGGACCCTTCTAAAAGCACCCAGACCCTTCTAGAACATCCCAGGACCCTTCTAAAAGCACCCAGACCATTCTAGAGCCTCCCAGGACCCTTCTAAAAGCCCCCAGACCCTTCTAGACCCCCCCAGGACCCATCTACAAGCCCCCAGACCCTTCTAGAGCCCCCCAGGACCCTTCTAATAGCCCCCAGACCCGTCTAGAGGCCACCAGGACCCTTCTAAAAGTCCCCAGACCCTTCTAGAGCCACCCCGGACCGTTGTAAAAGTTCCCAGACCCTTCTAGAGGCCCTCAGGACCCTTATAAAAGCACCCAGACCCTTCCAGAGCCTCCCAGGACCCTTCTAAACGCCCCCAGACCCTTCTAGAGGCCCCCAGGACCCTTCTAAAAGCCTCTAGACCCTTCTAAAGCCCCCCAGGACCTTTCTAAAAGCATCCAGACCCTTCTAGATCCTCCCAGGACCCTTCTGAAAGCCTCCAGACCCTTCTAGAGCCCCCTAGGAACCTTCAAAAAGCATAAAGACCCTTCTAGACCGTCCCCGGATCATTGTAAAAGCCCCCAGACATTTCTAGAGCCCCTCAGGACCCTTCTAAATGCCCCCAGACCCTTCTAGAGCACCCCAGGCACCATCTAAAAGCCCCCAGACCCTTCTAGAGTCCCCCAGGACCATTCTAAAAGCCCCCAGACTCTTCTAGAGCCCTCCAGGACCCTTCTAAAAGCTCTCAGACCCTTCTAGAGCCACCCACTACCCTTCTAAAAGCCCCCAGACCCTTCTAGAACCCCCCCAGAACCCCTCTAAAAGCCTCCAGACCCTTCTAGAGCCCACCAGGACCCGTCTAAAAGCGCCCAGACCCTTCTAGACCCTCCCCTGATCATTCTAAAAGACCCCAGACCCTTCTAAAACATCCAAGGACTATTCTAAAAGAACCCAGACCCTTCTAGACCCTCCCCGGATTATTCTAAAAGCCCCCAGACCCTTCTAGAGCCCCCCAAGACCCTTCTAAAAGCCTCCAGACCCTTCTAGAGCAACCCCGAACCCCTCTAATAGATCCCAGACCCTTCTAGAGGCCCCCAGGACCCATCTATAAGTCCCCTGTCCCTTCTAGAGAAAACCAGGATCCTTCTAAAAGACCCCAGACCCTTCTAGAGGGCCACAGGACCCATCTAAAACCCCCCAGACACTTCTAGACCCTCCCCGGATCCTTCTAAAAGCCCCCAGACCATTCTAGAGCCCCCCAGGACCCTTCTAAAAGCTCCCAGACCCTTCTAGAGCCCCCCAGGACCCATCCAAAAGACCCCAGACCCTTCTAGACCCTCCGCGGATCCATCTAAAAGCCCCCAGATCCTTCTAGAGCCCCCCCCGAACCCATCTAATAGATCCCAGACCCTTCTAGAGGCCCCCAGGACCCTTCTATAAGTCCCCAGACCCTTCTAAAGACCCCCATGACCCTTCTAAAAGCCCCCAGACCCTTCTAGAGCCTCCCAGGACCCTTCTAAAAGCCCCCAGACCATTCTAGAGGCCCTCAGACCCCTCTAATAGATCCCAGACCCTTCTAGAGCCTCCCCGGATCCTTCTAAAAGCCCCCAGACCCTTCTAGACCCCCCCCGGACCCTTCTGAAAGGCCGCAGACACATCTAGACACTCCCCGGATCTTTCTAAAAGACCCCAGACACTTCTAGAGATCACCAGGACCCTATTAAAATCCCCCAGACACTTCTAGACCCTCCCCGGATCCTTCTAAAACCCCCAGACCATTCTAGAGCCCCCTAGGATCCTTCAAAAAGCACCCAGACCCGTCTAGACCGTCCCCGGATCATTCTAAAAGCCCCCAGACCCTTCTAGAGACCACCAGGACCCTTCTAAAAGCCCCCTGACTCTTCTAGAGCCCCCTAGGACCCATCTAAAAGTACCCAGACCCTTCTAGAGGCACCCAGGACCCTTCTAAAAGCCCCCAGACCCTTCTAGAGCCTCTCCAGATCCTTCTAAAAGACCCCAGACCCTCCTAGAGAATCCCAGGACCATTCTAAAGCCCCCAGACCCTTCTAGAGGCACCCAGGACCCTTCTAAAAGCACCAAGACACTTCTAGAGCCCCCCAGTAACCTTCTAAAAGCCCCTAGACCCTTCTAGAGCCACCCAGGACCCTTCTAAAAGCCCCCAGACCCTTCTAGAGGCCCCCAGGGCCCTTCTAAAAGTCCCCAGACCCTTCTAGAGCACCCCAGGACCCTTCAAAAAGCCCCCAGACCCTTCTAGAGCCCCCCCGGACCCTTCTAAATGCCCCCAGACAATTCTAGAGGACCCCAGGACCCTTCTGAAAGCCAGCAGGACATTCTAGATTCCCCCAGGACCCTTCTAAGGGCACCCAGACCCTTCTAGAGCCCTTCAGGACTTTTCTAAAAGCCCCCAGACCCTTCTGAAAACCCCCAGAACCTTCTAGAGCCCCACAGGACCCTTCTAAAAGAACCCAGACCCTTCTAGAGCATCCGAGGACCCTTCTAAAAGCACCCAGACCCTTCTAGAGCATCCCAGGACCCTTCTAAAAGCCTCCAGACCCTTCTAGAGACACCCAGGACCCTTCGAAAAGCCCCCAGAACCCTCTAGAGCCACCCAGGACCCTTTTAAAAGCCCCCAGACCCTTCTAGATCCTCCCAGGACCCTTCTAAAAGCACCCAGACTTTTCTAGAACCTCCCAGAACCATTCTAAAGGCCCCCAGACCTTTCTAGACCCTCTTCGGATCATTCTAAAGGGCCCAGACCCTTCTAGAGGCCCCCAGGAACCTTCTAAAAGCCCCCAGACCCTTCTAGAGCCCCCCAGGAACCTTCTAAAAGCCCCCAGACCCTTCTAGAGCCACCCAGAACCATTCTAAAAGCCCCCAGACCCTTCTAGAGGACACCAGGTCCCTTCTAAAAGTCCCCAGACCCTTCTAGAACACCCCAGGACCCTTCAAAAAGCCCCCAGACCCTTCTAGAGCCCCCCCGGACCCATTTAAATGCCCCCAGACAATTCTAGAGGAACCCAGGACCCTTCTGAAAGCCAGCAGAACATTCTAGATCCCCCCAGGACCCTTCTAAAGGCACCCAGACCCTTCTAGATCCCCCCAGGACCCTTCTAAAAGCCCCCAGACCCTTCTAAAGACCCCCAGGACCCTTCTGAAAGCCCCCAGAACCTTCTAGAGCCTCCCAGGACCCTTCTAAAAGCACCCAGACCCTTCTAGAGCATCCCAGGACCCTTCTAAAAGCCTCCAGACCCTTCTAGAGACACCCAGGACCCTTCTAAAAGCCCCCAGAACCCTCTAGAGCCACCCAGGACCCTTCTAAAAGCCCCCAGACCCTTCTAGAGGCACCCAGGACCCTTCTAAAAGCCCCCAGACCATTCTAGAGCCCCCCAGGACCATTCTAAAGGCCCCCAGACCCTTCTAGAGCCTCCCAGGACCCTCCTAAAAGCCCCCAGACCTTTCAAGACCATCCCCGGATCCTTCTAAATGAACCCAGACCCTTCTAGGGCCCCCCAGAACCCCTCTAAAAGCCTCCAGACCCTTCTAGAGCCCACCAGGACCCGTCTAAAATCGCCCAGACGCTTCTAGACCCTCCAATGATCATTCTAAAAGACCCCAGACCCTTCTAAAACCTCCCAGGACTATTCTAAAAGAACCCAGACCCTTCTAGACCCTCCCCGGATTATTCTAAAAGCCCCCAGACCCTTGTAGAGCCACCCAAGACACTTCTAAAAGCCTCCAGACCTTTCTAGAGCCCCCCAGGACCCTTCTAAAAGCCCCCAGAACCTTCTAGACCCTCTCCGGATCCTTCTAAAAGCCCCCAGACCCTTCTAGAGCCCCCCAGGACATTTCTAAAAGCACTCAGACCCTTCTAGAGGCCCCAAGTACCCTTCTAAAAGTACCCAGACCCTTCTAGAGCCTGCCAGGACCATTCTAAACGCCTCCAGACCCTTCTAGAGCCCCCCAGGATCCTTCTAAAAGCCCCCAGACCCTTCTAGAGCCCCCCCGGACCCTTCTAAAAGCTCCCAGACCCTTCTAAAGCCCAGCCAGGACCCTTCTAAAAGCATCCAGACCCTTCTAGACCCTAACCGGATCCTTCTAATAGCCCCCAGACCCTTCTAGAGCCTCCAAATACCCCTCTAAAAGCCCCCATGCCCTTCTAGATTTCCCCAGGACCCTTCTAAAAGAACCCAGACCCTTCTAGAGCCCCCCAGATCCATTCTAAAAGCACCCAGACCCTTCTAGAGCCCCCCTGGACCCTTCTAAAAGCCCCCAGACCCTTCTAGAAGCCCACAGGGCCCTCTTAAGGCACCCCGTCCCTTCTAGAGCACCCCAGGACCCTTCTAAAAGCCACAAGACCCTTCTAGAGCCCC
Organism: Clamator glandarius; assembly: GCA_033459285.1. Lineage (NCBI taxonomy): Eukaryota > Metazoa > Chordata > Aves > Cuculiformes > Cuculidae > Clamator > Clamator glandarius. The sequence continues at coordinate 3,510 of JAUNZM010001949.1, read as the reverse complement.
CCAGGACCCTTCTAAAAGCCTCCAGAACCTTATAGAGGCCGCCAGGACCCTTCTGAAAGCCCCCAGAACATTCTAGAGCATCCCAGGACCCTTCTAAGTGAACCCAGATCCTTCTAGAGCCCCCCAGGACCATTTTAAAAGACCCCAGACCATTCTAGAGACCCCCAGGTCCCTTCTGAAAGCGTCCAGAACCTTCTAGATCCCCCCAGGACCCTTCTAAAAGCCCCCAGACCCTTCTAGAGCATCCCAGGACCCTTTTAAAAGCACCCAGACTCTTCTAGAGCCTCCCAGGACCCTTCTAAAAGCCCCCAGACCGTTCTAGAGAGCCCCAGGACCCTTCTAATAGCACCCAGACCTTCCTAGAGGCCCCCTGGACCCTTCAAAATGCCCCCAGACCTCTCTAGAGGCCCCCAAGACACATCTAAAAGCCGCCAGACCCTTCTAGATTTCGCCAGGACCCTTCTAAAAGAACCCAGACCCTTCTAGAGCCCCCCAGGACCCTTCTAAAAGCCTACAGACCCTTCTAGAGCCCCCCAGGACCATTCTAAAAGCCCCCAGACCGTTCTATAGGTCCCCAGTGCCCTCTTAAGGCACCCCGTCCCTTCTAGAGACCCCCAGGACCCTTCTAAAAGTCCCCAGACCCTTCTAGAGCACCCCAGGACCCTTCTAAAAGAACCCAGACCCTTCTAGAGCCCCCCAGGACCCTTCTAAAAGCACCCAGACCATTCTAGAGACCCCCAGGACCCTTCTGAAAGCCTCCAGAACCTTCTAGATCCCCCCAGGACCCTTCTAAAAGGCCCCAGACCCTTCTAGAGCATCCCAGGACCCTTCTAAAAGACCCCAGACCTTTCTAGATACACCCAGGACCCTTCTAAAAGCCCCCAGAACCTTCTAGAGCCCCCCAGGACCATTCTAAAAGCACCCAGACCCTTATAGAGGCCCCCAGGACCCTTCTGAAAGCCCCCAGAACGTTCTAGAGCATCCCAGGACCCTTCTAAAAGAACCCAGACCCTTCTAGAGCCCCCCAGGACCCATCTAAATGCCCCCAGACCATTCTAGAGACCCCCAAGACCCTTCTGAAAGCCTCCAGAACCTTCTAGATCCCCCCAGGACCCTTCTAAAAGCCCCCAGACCCTTCTAGAGCATCCCAGGACCCTTCTAAAAGCCCCCAGACCCTTCTAGATACACCCAGGACCATTCTAAAAGCCCCCAATCCCTTCTAGAGCCTCCCAGGACCCTTCTAAAAGCACCCAGACCCTTCTAGAGAGCCCCAGGACCATTCTAAAGGCCCCCAGACCCTTCTAGACCCTCCCCGGATCATTCTAAAATCCCCCAGACCCTTCTAGAGACCCCCAGGACCATTCTAAAGGCCCCCAGACCCTTCTAGACCCTCCCCATATCATTCTAAAAGCCCCCAGACCCTTCAAAGCCTCGCAGGACCCCTCTAAAAGCCTCCAGACCCTTCTAGAGCCCCTCAGGACATGTCTAACAACCTCCAGACCCTTCTAGAGCCCCCCAGGACCCTTATAAAAGCACCCAGACCCTTCTAGAGCCTCCCAGGACCCTTCTAAAAGCCCCCAGACCCTTCTAGAGCCCCCCCGGACCACTCCAATAGATCCCAGACCCTTCTAGAGGCCCCCAGGACCCTTCTAAAAGTCCCCAGACTCTTCTAGAGCCTACCAGGACCCTTCTAAAAGCCCTCAGACCCTTCTAGAGCACCCCCGGACCCCTCTAATATATCCGACACCATTCTAGAGGCCACCAGGATACATTCAAAAGCCCTCAGACCCTTCTAGAGAACCCCAGGACCCTACTAAAGGCCCCCAGACCCTTCTAGAGCCCCCCAGGGCCCTTCTAAAAGCCCCGAGACCCTTCTAGGTGAGACGGGGGTCCTTAAGAGGGGCCTTGGGGTCCTCTAGAAGGGTCTGGGGGCTTATAGAAGTGTTTTGGCGGGCTCTCGAAGGGTCTGGGTTCTTTGAGAAGGGTCCTTGGGTGGATCTAGAAGGGTCTGGGGGCTTTTGGAAGGGTCCTGGGGGCTCTAGAAGGGTCTGGGGGATTTTAGAAGGGTACTGGGGAGCTCTAGAAGGGTCTGGGGGATTTTAGAAGGGTCCTGGGGAGCTCTAGAAGGGTCTGGGGTCTTTCAGAATGGTCCCGGGAGGCTCTAGAAGGGTCTGGGGGCTTTTAGAAGGGTCCTGCGGGTCTCTAGAAAGGTCTGGGGGCTTTTAGAAGGGTCCTTGGGGACTCTAGAAGGGTCTGGGTACCATTAAAGAAGCCCTGGGGGCATCTAGAATGGTCTGGGGTATATTAGAAGGGTCCTGGAGAACTCTAAAAGGGTGTGGGGGCTTTTAGAAGAGTCCTGGGATACTATAGAAGGGTCTGGGGGCTTTTAGATGGGTCCTGCGGGTCTCTAGAAGGGTCTGGGGGCTTTTAGAAGGGTCCTGGGGGGCTCTAGAAGGGTCTGGGGGGTTTTAGGATAGTCCTGGTGGGCTCTAGAAGGGTGTGAGGGCTTTTAGAAGGTTCCTGGGGGCATCTAGTAGTCTCTGGGGGCTTTTAGAAGGGTCCTGGGGCCTCTAGAAGTGTCTGGGGGATTTTAGAAGGGTCCTGGGAGGCTCTAGAATGGTCTGGGTGCTTTTAGAATGATCCGGGGAGGGTCTAGAAGGGTCTGGGGGCTTTTAGAAGGGTACTGTGGGGCTCTAAAAGGGTCTGGGTGCTTTTAGAAGGGTCCTGGGGGGCTCTAGAAGGGTCTGGGGGCTTTTAGAAGGGTCCTTCGGGGGCTCTACAAATGTCTGGAGGCTTTTAGAAGAGTCCTGGGTGCCGCTAGAAGGGTCTGGCGGCTTTTAGAAGAGTCCTGGGGGCCTCTAGAAAGGTCTGGGGGCATTTAGAAGGGTCCTGGGGGGCTCTAGAAAGGTCTGGAGGCTTTTAGAAGGGACCGGTGGGGCCCTAGAAGGGTGTGGGGGCTTTTATAAGGGTCCTGGTGGGCTCTAGAAGGGTCTGAGGGATTTTAAAAGGGTCCTGGGAGGCTCTAGAAGGGTCTGTGTGCTTTTAGAAGGATCCGGGTAGGGTCTAGAAGGGTCTGGGGGCTTTTAGAAGGGTCCTGGGGGGCTCTAGAAGGGTCTGGGTGCTTTTAGAAGGGTCCTTGGGGGCTCTAGAAGGGTCTGGGGACCATTAGATGGGCACTAGGGGCCTCTAGAATGGTCTGGGGGATTTTAGAAGGGTTCTGGGGGGCTCTACAAATGTCTGGAGGCTTTTAGAAGGGTCCAGGGGGCCTCTATAAGGGTATGGGGGCTTTTAGAAGAGTCCTGGGGGCCTCTAGAAGGGTCTGGGGGCTTTTAGAAGGGTCCTGGGGGGCTCTAGAAAGGTCTGGAGGCTTTTAGAAGGGTCCGGTGGGGCTCTAGAAGGGTGTGGGGGCTTTTTGAAGGGTCCTGGGGGCATCTAGAAGGCTCTTGGGGCCTTTATAAGGGTCCTGGGGGCCTCTAGAAGGGTCTGATGGATTTTAGAAGGGTCCTGGGA